>JANSTT010014442.1:0-69257 GCA_026745375.1 Platyura marginata | reverse complement strand
ATACAGGAAAAGCAAAAAAAAAAAAAATTTATGGATGGAAAATGTTTTTTTTTTTTTTGGGATAACGAACATTTTTGATGGTATTTGATCATAAACTTACCCATAAGCGGCAAGTGTTGGGTCGTATGGATAGTATCCAGCCGTTGGTTGCAGGCCTGCCGATGTCCACGCACTCATATCACTTGCAGGTCCACTTTCTTTTAAGCCATATGGATTACTCTAAAAGAATGGAAGAATTTTTATTAGTTTTTTGTTGGTATAAAAACGTGCGGCGGTAGTAAAATTTTAAAAGTTTTTTTTTTTGTTTGAGGTTCTTTTTTTAAATTTGCACCCGAAAATTGTTGTTGTAATATTAAATATTTAATTATTCTTACAGAAAGCAATTATTATTTTTTGCAAGAAAATGGGAAATCAATTGAAGGAAAGATTCCGTTTCCATCCCATCCACATTTTATGAAAAACTTATACAGACGAAAAACAGTCAAATCCCTTGAATTCTTCGGGAGTTAGTAGGTGTTGCGTCAATTCTTTGTAAAACAATTGTTCTTCGTAATGCAATTGTTCGTAACATAATTCTTCGTAGGTCACAATTTTAGTAAGGACAATTTTTCGCAAAACAGTTCTTCAATACTCAATTCTTCGTAAGCAAAATCCTTCAAATATTACAATTTTTCGCAACACATTTCTTCGTAAGTACCTACAATTCTTTATAATATAATATAATTCCTCATAAGACAATTCTTCATAAGTACAATTCTTCGCGACATAATTATTCATTACATATTTCTTCGTAAAACAATTCTTCGTAAGGCACAATCTTTGTAAGGATCTCACAATTCTTCGTATGTACAATTCTTCGCGACAAAATTCTTTATAACACAATTTTTCGTAATACAAATTCTTCGTAACGTAATACTTCATACCGCAATACTTCTCAAGCACAATTCTTCATAACACAATTCTTCATAACACAAATTCTTCATACCGCAATACTTCTCAAGCACAATTCTTCATAACACAATTCTTCATAACACAAATTCTTCATACCGCAATACTTCTCAAGCACAATTCTTCATAACACATTTTTCGCGACCCAATTTTTCAATCTTTACAACACAATTCTTAGTAAAAAAAACAACACAAATGATCGGGAATTTTTGGATTTTGGTGGAAGTAGATCAAGACAGAGAAACGCAAATGGCTAAAATAAATTAAGAGACAAAAATTGCGATTAATTTAATTAAACTGTGTAATTGAGTAGTTTAAGAAACGTGTACCTAATTTATAAAAAAAAAAAAAAATTAATTTAATTGCACTATGTATGTCAAAGAAAATTGACACTTTTTGCGGCAACTAAGTTTTTTTGTTTTTTTTCCCTTTAAATATTTATGATTCTAAGATAACATTGATTCTATATAGTTATATACAATTGCCACAGGCCACACCAAAGATATTTTATCGCCTTTTTTTTATTTTCCAATTAAATGACAAAAAAAAAAAAAAAACTACTAATGAAAATGGTGATAACTATAAAAGCTATAAAAGCTCTAAACGAAGCGGCCTTTCAGACAGACACACAGACCGTAACATTAATTTCCAATAATTGCTATAGACAACCTGTTATCAAACATATTTCACATTATATTTATGTATCGTTGAAAAAAATCTGATATAAATTAGGCCATATCGATCACTCGTGTAAATATGTAGTTATAAATATACAATACTCTGAAACATCTACGGTATGTGTGTATTGAACATATTTTCCAAAATGAAAGAGGCAAAAAAAAAAAATGAATTATTTATTTTACTTACAAATGGCGGCATTCAACAAAGGTGTAGAAAATGTGCTGAACCCCGAGATAATATGCACTACAAAGAGAGAGAGAAAGAGACTACTACTTAAAATGCCTTTAAGATACCAAATCTGGCATTGCAATCGATTCTATGAGTGTAATAATAATATTCTTAGCAATTTATTTCCTTTATTGGTTTCGAAAAACAAGTGGCTCCATTCTTTCTATTCGATTTTCTGATTATTATATTGGTTGAACTTTAATTCACACTTTGTATATTTTATTATAAATAAATAAAACACACAGACCGGCCGGCCATGTATGTATGTATGTATGTATGTATGTATGTATGTATAATGATGAATTATTCATTTATTCATTTATGAAATTTTCTATTTAAACGCAATACAAAATGGTAATCAAATATTTGCTGGTTATACTGCGCCTAACTATTTGTTCTGCATTAATTGAAATAATTATTTATACTAAGCATTCGAATTAATTAATTAGCAACATTTATATACGTGGTCGATGTTGCGAAATTATTTTTGCTAAAACACCGGCAATACCATACGACTGGCATACCATCCACATACAAACGGTCTTGTCGGATATATCACATCATAGAGAACTTAAGTAGTAAACTTACGATTACAGAAAATTCATCAACGCACACAAATAAAATAATGAACACAAATATTTATGCTGAAATGCTGAAGGTTCGGAATTTTTTTTATTTTATCCGAAAAAGCATCAGAAATATGTGTAGAATAAATTGGTACACATGTCTGACAATTGGTCGCCGCATAGTTTTTTTTTTAAAAAAATTATTAAATCCACTCCTTATTTAAATCAAAGCATTTATATACAGTTTATCTAAATCCGGTAAACATAATATGTGCAATTAACATTATACATGCGCAATGTACTTAACATTACATATATTAGATGGAATGATTAGAAGAGAATTAGTATTCCATTCGCCTTGGAAATTTATGTCAACAACAAAAAAACCAATTACATTCATTTTGGATAAATTGTGGACTTCGAAATCTACATTTTTTATTTTAATTACACGTTTTTGTCTAACTAGAACTAGAATATTAAAAAAAAAATCTACATTTATGAAAAAAAAAAATCTGAACTTACAAAGGGTTAATTTGTTCGAGCAATTTCTTTCGGTGAAAACTGTTGAAAATTCAAAATAATATTAAATTAACTGCTAGGAAAGCTTTCTTTGATGAAGAAAAACCAACAACAACAACAAATGTTCTAAATCTTCAATGACTATACAATACAGGGTGATTTCCGAAAAATGGATCATAGTATTAGTGAAGAAAATGTTCCGACTATTTTCTAGGTGAGGCTTTAAACCTGAGCTAGAACTGCCCTATATTTAAAAAAAAAATTAAACTTCCGATTTGACACCGTGTTTTTTACAGTTTTCACCAACAGAAACAAATGCTGATTAGTATAATTTAAAGGATATTCCAAATAAGTTTAGTTTGATAAGAATCCATTGGCTGCCATGTGACCCACCGGTGTGTCACAAATTACATATGTATTATTATGATGTCACGTGCTCTATCGGTGGGTCATATGCATACTAAATTCTAGTTTAATATTCATACTCGTGGCTTAAAGATTGAATCTTTTTGTTTTTTCAGTGGTAGATCCGGAAATTCAGTGTGTAATTTTTATATGGTGGCAGCCACAGAACGTGTTAAAAAGTTATCGGTCCAATGATATTTTTGTTGATACCAGAAATATTGGTTAGATCGACCAAACGTCAAAAAAGCTCCAATAAATTTTATGATCTTCAGCGTTATGCCAAATATTCGGGAAAATATTTTGGAAAAAATTCAATAATTTTATTGTTATCCGTACAAAATTTCGATTAGAGGGGGGGGGAGTTCATAATTCCACATTATTCCGATTCTACACGAGTTTTTGTCACACTCTTTTGTCGGACAAATTTTATCATTAAATCATTACACCATCTCCTCCTTGTAAGTCCCGGTACATTATTGCTAGTCCATGATAAAATAGGTTTGAACGATCAACTTAACATAAATCACGCGTCACTCGAACGAGCATCCTTTGTGTTCCAGTATTGTCTCAAAAAAAAAAAAATGGTCAATGTCTATTCGAAGTTTTATTCATAAATTCTTGAGTGCTATTGTTATTCACAGATAGTTCACACCGATTGTGTGAAAAGCGTAACGTAAGCAGCAAAAACAAAAACAAAAAAAAAACAAAAAAATAAATAAACAAAAAAGGCTTAAAACGAATCGATGCTATATTTAAGAGTTAAGACAATCGAGAAAATAAATACTGAACCCAACTTAGCTTTTAAGATATACAATTTTAAAAACGTGGGATGATTTTGGGTTTTTTTTTTATTTTCGTTAATTTATTTTTATTTTATTTATTTATTTTTTAAATTTAAATAAATAAATACTGTGGCCATAGCACATCCTTTGTAACAAATTCACATGATTTTTTTTAGAAATTAAAACAAAATCCAAAAGCAGGCAAAAAAAATTTGTATTTTTTTTTTGAAAAACCTACAAATTTCAAAACCAGTTTTGCTTAATTTTTTTTTTTTTTTTTTGTGTTCTTAACTCGTCCACACACTGTTCTTTGGATTGTGGTGTGTTTTTTTTTTTTTTATTTTTATTGTTTATTTATATTTATACACATCATTTGTATACGAGTTTTGTCATCTTGAATGTTATTTATGAATGGAATGGTCATTCATTTGTACAAATAAACATAAGAAAAAAAAAATTGGTTTTTTTTTTCTTCTCTTCTTATTTTTCTGTTGTGCGTTTTTGGATACAAATCGCGACATTCAGTCAATCTGACATGATTGAAATTTTTTAACGCGCCAGTGTCTGGGAGTTTTCTGATGTTGTTATCGTCATCATCATCATCATCATCAACATGATCATAATATGTCTTGTATACGCATATTTATTATCTTCCTTGTAATTTTTATTGTAATTTGACGGATTTTTTTCTTCTTTTTATGTTTTGCCATTAATCAAATGTGAACAATACTCGGAGAATGAAGAAAAAAAGACGTTGCAAGATTTTTTTTTATTTTTTTTAGGTTGTGTAGGTGGTGGCGAGAAACTATTAATTGCATTCATTCATATTTTGGTATTTATGATAAATTTAAATAAAAATCAAAATCTATTAAAAAAAAAAAAAATGACAAATTACATGTACCCACTATTATTAGACAGTGGGCTCTCTAGCGAGGTTATTAAATTATGCCCACTACTGCTGGAATTATTAAGACTTTAATAGATTCGAAGTGATGTTTTTTTGTATTTTTTGTATGGAAATTTATCTTCACTGTCTGATCAATCTTCGTTCATATATTGGCTATATGCCTTATTATTATGACGAAATAATTTGTTTGAATATATTTAAGCTCAAAATAAAAATGTTGTACACTAAAACAGTTAGACATTTTTTTTTTTTTTTTTTTAAAAATTATTAATACATAATATGTTCGGACATTAATCATTTTGATGATTTGAGATAACAGTGCTGTTTTTGCTTCTAAGTATCGGATCACATTACCTTTTAGACGCTATATAGTGATAGCTGGAAGCATGTATGGTTGGCAAGCTGTGCGGAGATGCATACCCATAAATTATATGGAAGTAATTTATTTGAAAATGTGTGGGTTAGAAAGAAAAAAAATTAAGTATTTTTTTTTTTGTTCGTAATAAATTTAATGAAAATATATCTAACTCTGCTTAACTTAAGTCAGTGTAAATATAAACGGGATATAATTCTAGAAAGTGCAGAAGGTCTTAGTGTTGTACAACTTTAATATTAAAATTAAAAAAAAAACAAGATTCATCGGAGAGATTTCAGTTTATTTCTCTGTTAAAACGTTTCGAAAAAAGTATAGAAAAATGTCGTCTCCCCCTCACCTGTAAAAAATCTGGACGGTACCCATAGAAAAAGTTGTTAATTTTCAAAAGATAGTCTCCAGAAAAATTATCCTTAATTTAATCCACTTTGAAGAATTTCGTTTCATTTTTTTTTACCAGTTGAATTTTTGAAAATTTACCATAAATTCTACATGTGGTTCTATTACAAAGAAGAACGCAAACAGTATAGTGTTGCCAACATTTAAGAATTAATGGTAGATTATTTCTATACTTTAAATAATAAATAAAATTAATTTTGTCGTAGCTATATCAAGGTATTCTGCGAACGAGTAGAACACATCCCTTGTGTTCACGCCAATGATAATGATTTTTCTGTTTTTCAATACGTAAACTGTAAAGTGAACCATTCCACTCCTTAAATTCACGACAGGACTAACAAGTAAGGAACAGTTAGAGGACTACAATGTTGGATAAAAATTCTTTTTAACTTTAGGTGCCCTGCCGGTAAGTTTACAGCGGAACAATTGTTCCATTTTTAGCCTCAGAAAGTATAATTGACAATTGAGTTACATATCGATGGTTATTTAAGAAAAGGCCTGAACATCAATTTTTTCGTAAATGGTTTTTTTATGAAATCTGGTAATTTTGGATATTTTATACTATCTGGCAACATTATTTCATTAAATTCCCTGTTTTTTTAAAAGTTCTTTTTATTGAAATTGCTCGTTGAATATTTAGTTTTTTTTTCTCTTTCTCTCTCTCTCTCTCTCTCTTGAAAAATGAGGGTTAGGACCTTTTCTCTATTAACCATCGATATATTGATTTAAGATGCCACAGATGAACGAGTTTTTTTCGTGAAATACACATGAAATACACATGAACTTGACGTGAGGATTTTCACATAACATTAAAAACTAATTTAACATTAAAATGAGTTCAATGGTGCAACTTAACAAATTTAGAAATGACGTATGACGAATACGTCAACTTAAATAGTAAATATAGTAGTGTCATATAAATATAATTATTTTCAAATTTCTATTTTTCATAAATTTCTTGGCACCTCACCTCAACTGAATATATACCGAATGTGAAAAGAATTAATTAAAAAAAAAAAAAATCCCATTTATAATTATGTCTCATTGCATTTTTCGATCTTCTAATCTTAATCTTCAAAATTCAAGGTGCACAACATGTTATAATTAAATGATATGTAAACAACTATAATAATAATGCAAATTAGTTTTCCAATGTTTGTCATTTCACATGTTAATTTAATGAATTTTTTATGTTTAGTTAATGATAAGCAACATACACATGTACATTTATAGAGATCTCCATAAAATTAAATTCGAAACACTTGTTTTCTTGCTTAGTGACTTAAAGGTTTTTTTTCTTTTTTTTTTCTTTTTTTATATAAGATAAAAGTTAATACTTTTGTGTATATCTTTTAACAAAACACATTTCATTTTGTTGTCTTATATGTAGGTATATAAACATATTATTATAAATATAAATGGTTATTTGATATTCATATTAACAATACTTAATGAAAAAAAGAAGAAAAAAAAGTATTTTTAATTAGTCTAGCAGTGATAATTGTGTTTATTTAAATTTAATTAGAATATTTTTGCTTAATATGTGTTGTGTATAAGATTTCACGATTTATTATTGTTTAGTGATTCTGTTGTTGTTGTTATATTCCAAATAATTGATGAGACAATTTAGTTAATTTTATTAATTACGTGTCTCATATTTTGAATAAATATTTTCGTAATGTTTGATATAATAATGGCGATTGTGCAATAATCAAAAAATTGTATTTGACTTACTCATACTTAATATTTAAAATATTAAAAATGACAAATGATATAATATGACACTAGTTTTTCATCTAAAATTAGCCGCTATTGGCGGGAAAAATACATTTAGAAAGAGGGAGGAAAATTTTTAACAGGCAAATTGACAATGGTCTAGTAGATACACATTTCAACGGACTAGACGGACTAGAAAAATATGATAGTAAGAAATGCTATAGCCATTTTATTTTTGTTGTTGTTGACAGAAGAGGGATTTTTTGACAGGAGTAGGATTTTTTTGACAGAATTAGGATTTTTTGACAGAAGTGGGCTTTTTTGCCAGAAGTGGGATTTTTTGCCAGAAGTGAATTTTTGATCAGTGAAACGCGCCGAATTGAATTAAATGGACAGCATTTTTCGTCTATAGAAAAGCAAACCAAAGATCTTCAGGGATTCGCTCTACCACTACAGCATCAATTATTTGGTCTGCAATTTGTACGTTAAGACGAGTGTACTGTAGGTATAGTATAGATATTTGCAAAATATAGGACTTTGAGCTTGTCATCGATGCTGCTGATGAACATTTCAGAAGATACATAAAAATATTAATCAGGACAATCATTAATTCGTCGATTTGTGTATTTAACCACGCAAAAAAAAAAAAAAAATTATCTCAAACAATTGGCATAGCCGCGTCATCCACGTGACAAAAATGTACTGAAAATGCAATATGGAAATGAAAATCTTTCGGATTCTTTCGTCGTAGAATGACAAACGATGATGATGATAAAGATTGATTAATTAAAAAAAAAATCAATACTTTTTAAAAATCGATTATCATTTACTTTTTCCGGTTTACATATAGAATTAACATTAACATGATATCGTAAATAAATCTAATCTTCCACATATACAAACACAACACAAACATTTAATATATTTAAATAAAATATTTGTTTAACGATTTTTATAAATAAACTTAAATCTAAATTTATGTCTATTTCCGGATTTATGATTGATTGTCTTGTTGACGTAATTAAGACCCCCTTTTTTTAGAAAAATGCATTTTATTCAATTTCTTCAAATAATTATCGACTTACGTGGACGCGTCTATATTTTACCATCGAATTTATTGATTATTTTTCCAAAAATCAATAATAATAATAATAAAAATAATAATAAAAAAAAAAACTTTATTATTATTACTTAATAAATCACGTGTCTAGAATGTACAAATAAATCTTTTAAAAGGTATTTATTTGTTGGGCCCTTATCGTCATTTAAATGTGACATATGTTCGGTGTGACATAAATATAGATAAGTGAGTTAAGTAGTGTAATTATATTCACATTATTATGTAGGTGTGTACATTATTACATTGTATAAAAACGGGTTATTTATGTAGACAATTGAGTTACATTGCCGGCTATTTGAAATGAAATAAACGTGAGAATTAATAACCATATTTGGAGGGGTTAAAATTACCTTAATATCATCTTAATGCATTATTATGACGTTTTGATAAATATATGTATATATAATTAAGGCATCTAATGTCAATGTTATTGTTTTGTGTCAATTCACAATTTATTAAAAAATTTACAACATAATTATCGCTATTAATCATTCGGTTTAGTAAACTCTCTATATGACGTCACAGTTTTGGGTACATTTTTTTGTTCATTTTCCTGTTAATTTGTTTAAATTTCGAATCAATTACTTGCATCACAGATATTTCGAAAGAGGCCCAACACCATTTACAAGAAAGTCTATACAACAGAAAATTTTAAGAGAAAATCGATATAAAAATCCACTCCAATCATATTTTAACAAGTTTTCCATAGTTACTGGAACGAATTTTGGTTATTATTTAATGGTGACATTTTCTTTAAAATGTCTAAGACTTTTTTGTGAACATCTAAGCAGCATGTTACATAACATTTTTATAAATAAAAATTTTCTGGTGAGTTCAAAAATTTTCAAGCACTAAATGTGTTTTCTCATCAGATTATATTGATTGTTACGTTCTATTCAATCTAGGGATCTAGTCAATTAATGTACGATTGGCTAATTGTCCATTGAATTTGCAAAAAAAAAACATTAAATATCTAAAAATTCAAAAACATAGAGAAATAGTAACTTTATGTACAAAAAAAAAATGAAACTTACCATACAAATAGTAAATCATACTATCTCATAACGGTATACATAGTTTTCTTTCATTTAAGCACAACGCGTTAAAATATGCATAAAACCAACATATTTTACACCTAACGAGTTTCGAAGCTTTTTTTTTTCTTCTTTTCTTTAATAATAAATAAATGCAAGATTGTTGACTACAACAAATAGTTTCATGCTATCTCTAATAGATATGCGTTTAGTTCTGTTGTATGTAGGTATATATCAGTGTTAAAATTAATTAAATAAATAATTGGCGGCGTGTGTTTCATAAAAAAAAAAAAAAAAAAAAATTAAATAAATAGAGAATGCGTTAAACCTGCCCACTCATGGGTGCATTTTTCGAACTCAATATTACTTCTACACTCGAATCTAATATATAAATGTAGTTAAGTAAGACCGACCGGAGTATTATGTGCGCGGTTAAAAATTGTGTTGGTGCAAAATGAGAGGTGCAAGTCATTAAAGAGATTTTTTTTTTGAAATTGTCTATCAACATAATTTTTACTATATTTTCTTTCTTTTCTTTTCTTTGGGGAGCTTTCGCAATCAATAATTTCAATTTCATTTCTGGCAAATGTATTTTTGCAAAATTTGTCGTTCCAGGGAAAATGAAAATTTAAAGACTCCAAGTATGAAGTAATAAAAAATATTTTGAATATTTAAAAAAAATTTGATTGAAATGGTCATCAAAAATTGACATGCTCTCTATATGCATACAAACATAGAAACAAATAAAATCATTTACTGTCAGTGTTGCAAAAAAAAATCTTAAAATTCAAGGAACGTCTCTCAACTTTTCACATTTTCCACACAACGATCATTTGTCTTTGAATTTCCTTATTTCATCAACAACGTGTAACTTTGCAGCTTTTTTCTTACTTTTTTTTCTATTTTTTTTTTTAACTTCATCTCAACGGCCTTATGGCACTCGGTACTACTACTATGTAGTGCAATCCGCACGGAAAACAACTTGATGCCTATCACCACTCTCTGTTCAGCTAATATGGAGCAATGATTTTCTGTCTTTTTACAGTTTTTTGTTGTTGTTGCTTCTTTTCGTCTTCTCCTTTTTTTTCTAATTTATATTCATGACACCATGTCAGTTGCTGGGCTGCTTTTGGTATAAAATTTACAAAACAACAAACAACTTTCAAGATTATATGAAAGTTGTTGCCAAAAAGCTCTCGACGACTACACCAGTGGTTGAGAATGTATTTGTTCTAAAGTGTTGTGTACATTGTTATATACATATCTATGGATGAATGTAGGTACTGTTAAAATAAAAAGAGGGGGAGGGGAGGTAGATAATAATTTAGACTTTTTATTTATTTATTTTGTTTTCGTTTTTTTTTTCATTAAATATAGAAATAGGTACATAACTAACACTTGCACATATTATTTGTATAGAGAGACCAATGGCACTTTTAAATTGGCACATTAGGCTTAAACGAGAAAAATTTAATGAACTGAATTGAAATGAAAAAAAAAAAAAAAAATTCCCTCCTCATATTGCAAATGAAATATGTTGGTAGTACGAGACCCATTTAGAATAAGAACAGCAATTTCCAATGTTCTGTTGTTCCGTCATTACAGTAACAATTGTTATGTTTTGCATTTTTTGTTTTAATTATTTTCAGTGTTCATTTAGAAAAAATTATTTTGACAATTTATATCTAGTTTAATGATTCAATTTAATGTAATTAAAAAAGAAATGCAATAAACGCACTCATAAAAATAATACATACGAATTTGGTGTTATAAGTAATAAATGTGTTTTTTTAAAAAAAAAAATTGAATTCTACTTTTAGCAATCATCTAGTCTAGTTACAGAGGTACAATTGGTATAATTGGTCAATCGATAACATTTATGCATGCACCATTTTTACTCAGTCTCATTTTTTTTCAATACTTTTTTTGGATTATTGGGGAAATTTAAAACTAAATTCATGTTCAATTGAAAATATTCATCTCGTTACACTTTCTATCGTACCGGTCGCTTTCGATGAACAGAATATTTTGTTTTAATTATATTATAACTGTACAGTAGGTGGCCAATGAATTGCACGCACTCTCCATATATTGTTATATAAAGAGTGCGTCCAATTCACTGGAAAAGGGATTGTAAATAATCAATGTGTAAGATCAAATTAGATTGACGAATAGTCTGTTCAATCTGAATTTTCTTAGTGTGAAAAATAATTGGAGCAGCCTAACTCTTTATTTTTTTGGTTTTGTTCTTGGCATATATTTTAAAAAAATTCTATCCAATCTAATTCATATTTAGTTAGTTAGTTAGTTTAAGGGTGTCGATGTATGGCTATAAGGCCTTTTTTCACTGCAACTCCATTGGGTCTATTGTGAGTCTCCTGCTGCATTCACAAATTATATATGAATCTCCAGCGCTATACTGTTGATGTAGTTCAGTACGTGCTGAAGATTATTCAGTTCAATCTCCATTGGGGTTAGTGAATAGTGCCGCCCTAGATGTAGCAGTCTTCTGCGGATTAATGCGTCATATTGCATATGACAGAAAAATCTAAAGATCTCTAATTGAAAATAATGAATTGGCGGCCTTCATCGTCGTGAGCCCGTGTAAAGTGTCCTATTTGCATGATCAATTGTGAGTGAAATGTCATTAATCATTTGTTGGTGAGCGTTGTAGTTAGTGACAGTGATTTTAATGCCTTTTTGTTGCCATTTTAATTTTCATTATTTTTAATATTTTTTTTTTGAATAAATGACAAAATTTTTGAAAATTCAAATTGATATTTTTTATGTCCCGCAATTTTTGTTTGGACAAAATTTACCCTGAAAGGTCGAAAAGTTTAATTTTTTGAGTTAACCCTCTATTGAAAAAAAAAAAAAATAGTGTGGACCTAGAAGAGTTAACAATTTAGATTATTTTATTTTTTTAAATTGTATGCAAAATAAAAAATGGATCAAAAAATTTACTTCAAAGTTATATGACAAATTATTCTTGCACGTAATTATTATTTGTATACAAATAAAGCAAACTATGAAAGGAAAGAAGCAACAACAAAAAAATCGTCTATCATGGTTCGCTAATTTGTAAGTAGGTAACGACACTCTCTGTAAACATCATCATATTGCGGAAATCTGATTATCATCATGACCAAGGTGAATTACTATCTAACTAAATAATGTATGGATATGATGCGTGTGCACTGTATGCACTTACATATTACATACTTTATGTATTAATAATGCAACCACCGAACAAATAAATAAAAAAATAACATGGTTGACATGAGCATTATAAAAGTTTAAAGTACAAACACATAAAAAAAAACAGAACAGCTAAACTAAAAATTACATAAGTAAATATGCACATTGCATATATTATGCAAATAAATATGCAATTGATACCTTTTTATAAACAAATGCATACACATAAAGATAAACCTTAGTGTACATCAATTCAAAATATTATCTATTCTTATAAAATATGATACTTTCTCAATAATACTCAAATATATTACTCGTTAACGAAAGGATTACTTCGCAAAACATATTACTGAATGCTTTCATAACAAAAGCTTTTTTACAAACACGATTAAATTGAATTTTTTCTTTTTGTTGTTGTTCTTTTTTGTCTTTTTCTTTTCTTTTTTTTTTTTTAATAATCGATGACACACACAATAAAATAAGTTTTTATGTCCTATACGAAGCTACGAGGCATATTGTTTGATATATAATCAGATTAGAGTGATTAGTGGTGTTTGGTTTCTTTTATTATTTTTCTTCTTTATTTTATTTTGTACATTTAAGGTATTTTTTTTATTGCAGTATATATACATATGTTTGAGAGGGGGGGGGTGAAAAAATTGTAATACTTTTCAAACAAAGTACATAATCCGCACATTTCCAAATATTGTTTTGTTTGTTTATTTGTTCTTAAATGTAATCATTTTTTTTTTTTAAAAAAAGACAAGCAATTTATCCATGTTTATAAGTGTGTGTGTGAAGGTGGTGGGACGGGGTAGATGAGGGAATATAGTGATCAACATCATCATTTATTTGCTTGAATCGTTCAAATGGCCGTAATTTTTATCGAGATGCTTATAATGAAATAAATAAGAAGGTCAGAAGAACATAATACAAATGAAAGCTTTATTCGAAAGCTCTCACTTCTATGATTGAGGGCAATTCGAAAAACTGATCATCGAAACGTTTTGCCTGATTTCTGCTATATGTCTGTATATATCTCAGCAAATGCAGGGTTTTTTGTAGAAAATTTCAGTTAGGGCTAAATGTGGTCAAATTTACCACATTTTATGTTAAAATAGGTAATAAAAAAAAAAAAATAAAGTTGACTTTAAAGGTTCGAAAACCTATTTTACAACTTAATTATTATTTATTAAAGTAGTACAAATTTGAAAGGGGGGAGAAAATTAGGACTTCTAAAAAATGTTTGTTACTTTTGTAGTCTAAAAATATTACAAATGATTGATCCGACCAGAGAAGCTTTTTAATTGATATTCCCTCTTTTTCGTCATTGCATAGCTACTGTTTTTTTTTTCTTTATCATCTACAAATCTAAAAGTTTTACATAAATTTACCTTATTTATATCTACACTGGAAGAATAATATCTTCAAAACAATTTAAATCACTGTTATATTATACTAAACGATAATTACAGACAACAGCGACGAAAATTATCGTAATTACACTTCAACACAGAAGATGTTTAAAAGAAAAATCTCCGCGTTTACAATACGACATTAAATTAATGTTTGCGATTTCGATGCAAAGCGCGAACTGCTATAACATTTAATTGCATAGTATTTATGTCGTTTTTTTTTTCATCTTCTGCTTCTTCTGATTATTAAACTTAACTACTATTCTTTATAATAAAATTGAAGATAATTTAGATTTTTTTTTTCAAAATATGTAGGTACATCTACATTATGTATAATATCTATTTGCTTTTGTTCTGATATGTCTTTAAGAATTTCATTTTGAAGTAAATGGAAATTTTTGGTTGACAATTCAACTCGGTGACAGTTGAACGAAGAAACACTTTAAAGTCGTATTTTTTTCAGAAGATTTAAAATTCCTTGTACTGTACAAATTATTTATCGCCAGAACACCAGAGCTTAACTAAATTTTAGCGACCGCGTTCAAATGGTTGTTTTGTACCCCGTGATAAATTATTTAGACGTAAAGTTGAAATGTTTCAATTAACGATCAACCGACAATGATCATAAAAGGGGAGTAGACTGTCTATACTACAGATATCCTTCCTATTAAACGGTAGATAGGTTCCAACATAATTCCGTGTAGTATGAGACTATTGTCGAACAACCGTGTTATACGAGATTTTCCGTAATTTTCTAATCGTTTTTGATTGAAACCGTGTTGTAGGAGTACCACCTGTGTATAATGGTCCTACTGTTAACAATAATCATAAAAGGGGGGTCTATACTGCAGATGTCCCTCCTATAACACGGTCGATATATTCCAACATAATTCCGTGTTGTATGAGACTATTGTAAAACTACCGTGTTACATGAGATTTTATCGTTTTCGATTGAAACCGTATTGTAGGAGGGCTATCTGTGTATAATACTCCTACGGCTCTTCCCACAACCAACCTGTTCTACATTTATAATGGTCTTTATAGTGATATTGAAATTTAATTTTGAATATTAAACGACATCCTGGAACAGAAGATTTTATTGAGATATCGGATCGACATATCTCTTTGAAACGGCGGTAACAACAGGAACTTAACTCAGACAACATTTTTCTTGTTGTCTTCGACATATACTTAGTAATTATAATGTCGAGGCATTGTCGCTTGTTCTACGTACTTCTATACACAAACACACACACACACACATACACACAATAGACATATTTCAGACGTACATTTTTCCGTCCATGTAACATGTTTGCCTATATAATACTACAAAAAAAAATAAAAATATAATAAGGAGTGATAAATATCGATTTTATTTATTTATTTTTTTCACTGTCTTCGTTCATTAATTTATTGCTCTTATAGAGTGTGAATGAGGAACGGTTTTCTATTGAAAAAAAAAACTTCTTTTTTTTAGTTGAAATTTATTTTTTATTTTTTAAAATGGAACACAGGGTCGAACTGTTATCTTAACGAAAACATCGCGTTTGAATGAGTAGAACCCAATAAATTTTAATTGATGGCTTGTTTGAATAAATATATATATTTTTTTTTTATTATATATCCGGTTTAAAGGTGTTTAAAGTTTGTAAAATGAATTAATTAAAAAGCTAAATCTATAAAATATTTTTATCAAATAGATAAATTGATTGATTTACATATGTATGAAATAGTCTGTGATTAAAATAAATATACGATTTATCTATAAGTATACGATACAAATTCAGTTTTGCATAATATTTAAATAGAAGATCAATATATTTCCACCCTATATTGTTAATCTTCGTCAGACTCTATAATTTATAAGACAATTTTATTATCTTTGGTCTCAGGTTTGAAGATTAAAAATTTAAATTATCACAAACCGGACAAAAAATAACAAAAAAAAAATTGTTGAATGTAACTTTCTCAGATTTAGTACTATTTAGTACAAAATTTATGTATTTAGTACTTACTTTCTTCATTTCGGAGCTATAGAAATCTTATAATAAAGTGGATTAGGAAAGTCGGAGATGAAGTAGGTAAGAATTTGGTACCATCATATATCGGTACTAAAACGTTGTGAAGTTTCAAGATGATATTGCATCAGAATAAACAAATCGTTCCAATCATAATACATATCAAATTCAATTGGTGCTGAAGATGGACATAAAACCTCATTATTATAAATAAGGTGACGAAATCCCAAATATTCGAAAATGAAGTTTGCTAAAAATGTTAGCAGGTACTAATTCGGTTCTAAAACGGTTTTACATTGAAGAAATTAAATCGATTTGTTTTGGAATGAATTGAACTTTATTCGAAGTTTCAACTGGACTAGCGAACATATTTCTGAGCTGTAGCAAATGACCAGATAAGGTTTGCATAGAAATACCAAAATATCTGGTGAATATTGACAACGAAGATATACTCTGGTACAGATACGAATCGAAGAACTAGTTGGACGACTAGTATGACTCCATGCGGGATCTGAATAACATTTTTATTCAATGTCAGAGCCAATAATGTTTCGATATCAATAATTTTTTTGTTATTTAGTAATCAAAAGTTTGTCTTCTTAGCATAGATTAAGTGAAGCAGAGTTTGAAAGTTAACTTAATTTGGAATATCATTCCCTCAATTTTACAAGAAAAATGGAGATATTTAAATTTCATCACTTTGCTCCACTTAGAAAATAATCACGAAAACGAAAACATCTTAGAATAATCCTTAGATATTGTGGCTCAAATAGAAATTATTAAAAAATAACAACAACAAAAATAATGTATACTTACAAGAGGTGAATAAAATGCTGAACTATCTACACCAATACTAGGATATGGATTTTGATCGGTCGATGGATATGGTGATCCATAGACACCAACACCAGCCGTCGGTATTCTCGAGTATCCCGATAAGGCTAAACGGGCCGAATCATATTGACACGAACATACAGTTTGTCCTGATACAGGATCTGTCATAATAGGTCGACCATTTTCACAGCACGATGATGTTGCGGGTGCATTAGATGCTTGTGATATTGCACCAGGACTTAGGGCACCAGTTGGTGCACCGGACGCCGAACCACCAGGACTAAGTGATGGAGCATTTGCACCCGATATAGGTGATTGTGCGCTGGCTGTTGTTGTTTGGCCTCCGCCGACTAGCAGCTGGAAAGAAAAAAATTGCTTTTTAATTAATCCCATAAATAATACGACTTAATTGGACTAATTTAAATAATGTATGGAAAACTGTCAAAACAATTTCACGATTAACTTCAAGATTACTTGAACCATAAACAAAAACGTTTTTTTTTTCTTCGCTTTGCGTCTTTGTTTGTTTTCGTTATTTTTTTTTTTTAACATTCATGATGCCTCCTCAAGTGTTGAAAAAAAAGTTGTTGTTGTTTTTTTTTTGGTTTTCTTATTTTTCTTTTGCTTTTGCCTTTATAAGACCATTCTCAACACCCAAATTGTATTAAATTCTATAATGCCAAACAATTAATCCCTCCCTTGCCTTGCGGGCCCAACCAAGGGAGAACAACCATATCAAATTACCTGATGATAGGAGTTGTTAGTTAAATGACGGGTGGCTTTAAGTACTCTGTAAATGTTTGTTTATTTCATTCTCTTCTATAACAAACAAACCGAGCAAACTCATTGGGATTTATTGTTTGAACTGAAACAAATACAAAACTGAATAATCAAACAATAATGCCGTGACACAATGACGAACAACAACAATAATCATATCTATATAGACGTAACTCGCACAGTTTCTATATTTTGCATAGAACAATTATTCTGTGGTTTAGTCATTTATATTTACTATTTTAGTAGAGGTACCTAGTACATTATTATTACTATGGATATATTATATTTGTACATAAACGCTAGTATGAACGATTTAAGTATTTATTGTTTACGTTTATGAGATTAATTTAAATAATGTTCAAATGTTACAATTTTATAACTAGAAAAAACAATTGCGTTAATTAAATTTTACATTCCACATCCCATAATAATTTTTTTTATCAAATATTTGTAAAATATGTAAATTTATGATGGTATAAAATAGAAAATTCTAAAAATTCTTTTTCAAAAAACATTTGCACTAAAATTTTTGAAAAATGAAGTAGGCACTTTGATAAAAATAAAGAAGGTCTTTGATATTATTTCAAGTCAAGCCTAATCCTCAAAACTAAAAATCAAAAATTTATGGTCCAAAAAATACTAAGCACTTCCTTAAAAAAGATTTTCCAAAAATCTTAAATTATTTTTAAAGAAAATCTGTTTTTATATTCAGAGATGTAAAAAACAACTTTATTAGCGAAAAAACCACTATTTTGATTTTAGTATATTTTTTTTTTGAAAATAGAAAACAAAAAAATTCTTCTACAAAAGTGACAAGAAATTATTAAATTTGACTTTTTTTTGACTACATTTTCCATTTTATTTTTTTTAAGGAAAAGGCCCTAACTATGCAATAAATAAGTTTTAATAAGTTTCCATGCAATCATAAATGCGGGAGCATGTATGTGCCCAAATGGTATACTTTGAACGATCACAATATTTTTGGAGATACCAATAAGGTGGTGTATGGGTTTAGAAAATTAAAAAACAGCAATACAATTTGGAATTATTGATTAACTAATGAATACACCCGTCCCTCGATTTGCACGGTTATTGATTTACACGATTTCGCATTTACACAGTTTGTGAATTTAAAAAAAAATTTCATTTTTATTATTTTATATTGAACGCACTGATTGCATGTTCAATGTATTTACCGTGTAAATCGATATATTATTAAAAAATGGTCACAAAATTTATAGAAAAAATGTACTACGATCAAAAAGATATTTCGTTAACTCGAATATTATAAAAAACAAAGACTATGATCTTAGAAAGTAGATTATTTATTTCTATCACTAACTCGTAACTAAATATTTAATTTACCTCTTAAATTTAATCTCATTTTTACTTAGAACAAAACTCTATAAATAATAATAATTATAATTATATAAACAATTTTTGTGTAATTTATTTTTCACATTTAATTTACCCATTCAATAAATACAATCTTTGCTTTTAATCATACACCACACTAACACACAAAACACTCGACTCCATATAATATATTGTCGTACTTAATTTTGAAAGTAAATAATTATTTTATGGATTAAATGATATGACTGAGGGACACCCGACTATTTACTTGACTATTTTCTATTTATTTTTATTGTAGGTAAAGCATATACTTATGGGAAAATTATTTACGAAGAGGTTTGTGTCGAAACAAAATTTTAATTTGTTTTCGTTTACTTAAATTTTTTTTTTTTATTTTTGGGGAAACACATAAGCGTGCTATATTTAGTATCTTTTCGATATTTGGTGGAGAAATTGTCCATTGTTTGTTTTAGTTTATCTGCGAAAGATTTGATTTTACGAAAAGGAGAATGTAAAAAAAATGGTTTTTTTTCTGAAGTGGGCTTACTAGTTATTATTTAAAGAATGGAATTATTAATAATTTAGGCGAAATTCTAAGACTAGTGGTGTTAAATACATAGTTTATTAAAGTACTGATTTTGGCACAGTTAAGAATTATACATAATATAGAGGTGGAGTAGGACTAATATAGATACATTAAACGAAAACGTTTGCTACAATTGGTTAGAAAAATTAATTCTACAATTTTCTAAAGCAGCGTTTAGCACACCTGACATAAAGGACAAATTGCCATAGATTTGAAAATAAAATGGTGATCGAAAACAAATATTCGGGAATGGAATGAATGATCGGTTGGCATTTCTTGGAATTACCTACTTTGTCGGTTCCAAACTTTCTTTTTGTTAACACAAATAAGCAAAACATAATTATTGGAGGTGTTAGAAATATGAAATTTTCCATAAAAATTCGCCAAATTTGGATAAAGTTGGCCCACAAAAAATTGCTCACGCAACGTCACTGTCAATGATAGTTGCACAGTTGACTATAGCGAATTATGACCCATTATTACAAAAAAAAAGATAAATTCACCGCAAAAATGTTATCTTCAACTAAATGAGATTTGATGTTTAAAGAGATTAAGAATAGATTTAAGCGTCAAAATAACTAGAAGCACTCAGTGTTTAAAAAAACGCATCAAACAGCAGATCGTGGTCAGCATTAATAATATTAAGTGGAATAACCAGTGGCAAAATTAAAATCTAATAAGAATCCCAAACTATACCCATATTAAATTACACTAAATTTACGATATACGGAACATACAGGCAAACAAACCGAAACCACACCAAAAAGTGATGCCATTCTTGTATTAAATACTTTAATCTCTAGGCCCTTTTGTAATTTCAATTTCAAATCAAAGAATCCATGACAAAGACGTTTTAAAATAATTAATTGCTTGTATATGCATCATTCAAGATTACATACCATAATCCCTCCTTAGATAATAATATCGAATTTTTGGCAGACAAATTACCATCAAATCCCTGACTAGACAATGGGTGTAGTACAATTTTTGAATTTTAACACAGCATAATATGTATGTATGAATGTATGTATGTATGCATGTATGGGTACAGTAACGATACTTAAAGTAAATTTACCAATGTGTACAAAATATGTCGATTGAAAAGATAAGAAATATCACACTAATTAATAATACTGAGAAAAAGTGATTTTGACCATAATATTCTTTGTACTTATATTTAATCTGAAGATATTAGAAATATCCACCATATTGCAGAAGGGTAGCCATATTTAAACCGTTGATATAATTACTTGAAATGATTCTCTTTAAACATATAATAAAAACTAATAACGACCAAGTAATTAACGTAATTAAAAGTCAAGTAATTTAATTATATATATATATGTATATATGTATATATATATATATATATATATATATTTTGAATGGGGTTTATATTATGGGCTGTTAGAAATTCGAAATGAATATTAGTATATCAGTAATGTATTTAAAGTGTAATTAACATTTTAAATTAAGTAATTAAAAGAAAATAAATATAATCACATTACCATAAATCAGAAAGCGCGACAATATAAATTAAGTACTTTATTTAAGTTTTGGCGCACTTTTATATATCTATATATTATATCGAACTTAAAGGAAGCGCAAAAAGGTATCTGAAAAACAGTGGCGCACAATCGTTGGTACAATTGATGGTAGATAATACCGAATGAAAAAATAAATGAAAATTGCCGAAAGAAATCTCCAAAAAACGGTCTCGTAAATCATCTGATTATATTCAAAAATTCTAGCAACACAATAATGACGAATTGAATTATATTCCACAAACTGATACCATGCACAAAAAAGGATTTTGTTTTATTTTTTACTGTATTTGTAATATATTTTTTTAATTTCAGAATTTTTGAGAAAATAAATATTGTAGAATAGTTTACCCTACAAGTTATTCTTAAAAAATTCACAATAAATACTAAACGACGAGATAGACCAAAACATCTGTATATCGTTGGATTCGCAGAATGCTTAGCTTTAATTTAAGTGTAGCCTCGAGGCTTTATTTTAATGTTCCGATTTTAAAAAAATATTTTACTAATGTGGTGTCTTTGGAATTGATTTTCTATCAAAATGTTTCACCCCAACGATCACTGGTCACCCAAATATGTTTTTTCAAATAGATATTGAAAGCAGCTAACTGGAAGAAAATACTTCTCCAAACAATGGTCCAATACTTTAGGAGTTGTGATTTTTTTAAGAATTTCTATTAAAAATCTAATGGATATGTAAGGAAAAATTGGGAAAATCTAAAAAAAATGATATGCAATGATATGATTAATAAATTATTCTGCACGTCTGCACGTCACTGCAAACAAACTTAACCGACATATTTACGCTCTATTTTGGTGTTCAATTTTTCTTTTATACATTATACAACCAAACATTTTCTACTACCTACTTACTAACAACTTGGGGGGCTCGAATTCAAATTCATTTAAATTTTAAGTCCTCCTAATTATTTTCTTTAACTAATTGCAAGATCACGTAAAATGATTTGCATAATTAAAGGAGAGGTTTTTATGATCACCACCATGCCATCCAAAGTCGAGAGTGGAATGGTTTTTATCTCTTTTGTTTTCAAGTAAATTGGTCTTCGGTGGTATTTTTTTTTTGTTTTTTTGGTTTTTTATAGTCGGTGCTGTGGTATGCTATATAAATATAAAAAGAAGTGGATTTGAATGGAAAATGGAGGAAATTGATAATTAAGAAATTTCCTTCAATTTAATTTACCTTTTTTTTTTCTTCTCTCTCAATTGGTACGTTCATTGACAACAACGGGCACTGTGCTGATTATTTAATGGACCCCAAATATTTTGCATTCGACATTTATGTGCTTCTATAGACAAATATTTACAGAACGAAAACAAATTTAGCATCTATTTAAATAAATTAATGTTAGAGTTGTTCATGGCCCATTAATAAAGTAAATATTTTTAAATAAACCAAAAATTAAGTGGACATAAACGATTTTTTTTTGTATCTCTCGCTCTCTCTATCTTTCTTAATTTTTGTTGAAATAAACGTTTTGTTGATAAATGTTTTAATGTGCAATAAAACATGTTGTTGATGGATATTTTAGGTTTTACCGAGAACATTAACTTTTTACTCACGGTATTAAAATTGTATATTAACAGCACACAACAAACACATCACACACACACACACACAGCATCTATACAGGCTAAAATAAATGTTTGAGATTGCATTATATGTCCACATAATATAGACAAAAATGCTTAGTTTTTGACCAATTCACACAATGATTAAGAGGTCTCTTAGTCTGTTCATAATTAAAAGAAATAAACTAACATTTACAGGCGATGACATTAACGATGCTTGTAGTGTAGATGAACAGTTGGTGATTGTTGATTACTTATTATAATGCTAAAGTTGTCAAGAAAATAGCAAGAAAAGAAAAAAGAATCAAAAACAAAATTTTATTATTCCTTCTATATGATCCATAAGTATCATGTATGTCAATTAAAAATATATTTTAATTATCCTCTATAAAGAACCTGTAACTATCTATAAATATAATATCTCCATTCTTCTTTGAAAAAATTGCATTGAAATTACTAGTTGGTTTTTTTTAGTAAAACTAAAACTCCTACTTCTTCTCTATACAGAGATTATATGAATTATTAAGAGATTGGATTACATTCATGGTCCTTCGGGTGAAATATATACGAATAAAAATGAATAGAACTATTCTACTATTGGAGTAAATTCTTTAGGTGATTAATGCAAAATTCTAATTCTTTACAAATCATCTTAATTCTTAGTTTTTTTTTAAAATTAAAATTAATAAGAATAAAATAGAGAATAGAAAGGAGTCAGAAAAAGAAGGGAAATACTTACACCTACCGTTATGGCGCTACAATCGCTAAAATAAATTCTTCAAATATTTTTTAGAGTAGTTTAATGGTTAATGAATTTAAGTTTGAGTGTGACGTTAACCAATTTTGGTTAATTGATTTTTAAATTGAATTCTTAAAAAAAATATTGAACGAATTCTACTTAAAATTGTTATTTTCTTTTTCTTTCTTTTCATTAAATTAATGCGGTCCTGATGGTAGTACTCACAGTCTTTATTAAGTACTTTTATCGAAATATGTATAAAATGATATATTTAATGTAATTATATTTTTAAAATGGTTGCGCTACTTTTTGGTAGTCTCTTTCTCTAATAACAAAAAAAAACCAAAAAAAAAAAAAAAAAAAAACCAAAAAAAAAAAAAAAAAAACTATGTCAATACATTTTATTGTTTTCGCAGTACAACTTCAACCGGCAATAATTACGCCACTTTTCGGGCGGAAAAATGTATTTATTGTAAACACCATTTTTAGTGCAGGCATATTAAATTCAATGAGTAAGTATTTTAGCATTAAAAAAAAAATTATTATTCAATGCATTTATATAACATTACCATGAGATCATTTCTTTCATCTTAAATATAATTAAAAATATTTTTATTTTTTTTTTTTTTGGTAGGAATAAAAAATTTCTGAATACTTGAGTGCCTAGCCCCAAAAAAAAAAGAGAAAAAAAAGAAAAAGAAAATCACCTAAAATGTATTACAGCAATTAGCTTCATATGCCCTATCAATATACCAAATCGCACTTTCTTCAGACAAACCATAAGAGGCTCGTATATTGTATATATATAGGACCTGCTGTAACATACAAAAGCTTCTGCACTGCACTTTTTCAATATTTCGTAATTTTGCCGTTGGCCGAAAAAATATGCGCGATAATTTCAAAAAAGAAAAAAAGAAAAAATTGTATGTACGTAAACATGTAACATAAGTAGGCAGGTAAAATATGTATATATGTACAGACATATAATAATATACAGAGATATGTATGTATATACATACATACAAAATATAAATAAATTACAGATAAAATCATTTCCCTTCGCATGCCATACCCATAGCATTAAAGAAATTATATGAAATTTGTATGACAGCTACTTAATACTACCTTAAAGTATAATAATATTATTTTCCGTAAAATTATAATATTTTTTAAACAAAAAATGACGTAAATTACGTATATTTATTTCGTTTTTTTTTTTTTTTATTTCTTTATTATAATTAAGTTTATTATATATTGATGTCGGTTTAAGTTTACATTTCACCACGCGAAATTATTATTTATGACTAAATTAAATTGAAATAATCTTAAAGAAAATTTTTTTTTTTTATGAATTTTTAATAACATTATGATAATGTCATAAATTTATAAAACAGAGACGTACAGTCTGAAATTTTTTAAACAACATCATTATAATCAAAATCATTGTAAGTATGCTCTTAAAGTATTTCTATGAAAATACTTATAGTAGGTACTTCTGTTATCTAAATACTATCAAGAAAAACAAACACAATACACACACACATACACTCTCGAAGGCATTGAAAATAGTACCACTTGAACAATTTTATCTAAAACAATTTTTTTTTTTTTTTTTTTGTCAAAAAGATATGGCTGACGGATTGCAAAAAAAAAATATTAGGTCTGATGTCATGAAGTTATGCGGTGACTACGAAATGGAATATTTTTTTGGGTGGTTGTTACATATTTAGGCTTTAGTTTGACTTCTTTTCGATTTTTGATTTGACTACACTGGGAAAAAAAATCTTTAGCAGGGATTTTTTTTTCATTCTCTTTAATTTAAAAAAAAAAAATTTCGATTATCTCCGAATACATCTGCTGAAACGGAGAGAATTTCATTCATGCTGTTCCTAAATTATTTTTCAATTATTTTCAATTATGTCTACATGTCGAGTTAAGCTATTTTCACAAATGACCATTGATTTTTCCATTTCATTTGAATGTAGCGCGTTATTTTGGCGTCGTGCTTTTTTTATTGTTACATTTCTCAATGTTGAGCATGAATAACAAATATGGAGACTACGCCAGTGCCGCACTTACAAATACTATATTTTGATGCTTAATATGTACAGGGTGATTTTCGAAAAGTGTGTCAAAAATAGACAAATGGCCATAGATTTTTCCATTTCATTTGAATGTAATTTTGGCGTCGTGCTTTTTTTTTTGTTACATTTCTCAATGTTGAGCATTACATAATCCCAGAATAACAAATATGGAGACTACGCCGGTGCCGAACTTACTAAATACTATATTTTGATAATATGTATAAGGGTGATTTCCGAGAAAAGTGTGCTAAATAGAAAACATAGTGTTAGGTGTCAGAGATGTTCACAACTTTGTATGTAGCACAAAATAACTTTTTACCTCCTATAACTTCTGAATGACCCTATGGATTCTTATGAAATTAAGCCTATTTTAAAAATTATTAAATATCCTTTAAAATAACAACTTAGGCGTCATTAGTTTGTGGTAAAAAAATGGTGCAAAATCAGATTTTTATTTTTATTTCATCAATTTTGTTAAAATTCTTTACATTGACAATTGAATCTTTTACCATTACTCTAAATATAATAAATAAAAATTAAAGTTTGACTAAAAACTCTTTGTTCTGGGTTAAATATTTTTCGAGATTTACTTATGCCATTTAATTTATCACCTTTGTCATCATCAAAATAATTTCTTTCAAAATTAATCCAACAAAAATAAAGAAGCCTTTTGTTTAAAATAGGTCTAAGTATAATAATTTATTTACGTATTACCCAAAATATTAATTCCCCAAAAAAACTAAGTGTTTTCCTGTTTTCGTTAATTTATTTAAAACATTTGTATTATGTCAGTCAATCTTAATTGTATATGTGCTCCGTATTTGATTCTGGGACACTTATAATTAGTAGCCCCTATGTTATAATCTTTTCAATTATTCCAGATACACCTGTTCTAAAACCTAAGGTACATTGTCTGTCTAATCGAAATGGCCTAAACCGATACAAAAACATATACCCTTATCATGTGCTCCATATTTATATATACATACATATATGTATGGATATATCCAGCAAACATCAGGACATTAAAACACAGCTTGCAGGGTGAATCCTTAAATAATTTAGAACGTTTTATATCCATTAAACCATTAGCAGTGATCATTTAACGTCATCGACGAGCGAAAATAGCCGGCGGCCGGTATGCATTTTGTATATAAATACCTTTTTTTGGTTTAGCATATTTATGCACATTTGATGGCTTCTATTTATGTTCATATATGTACGTTTGTGTGAAATTTTATGTTAATAATTAGCAGTAACTGCAGTATCTATACTATTACGTATCCATAGAGGATTTTTTTTTTCGTTTCGTAAGTAATTTTTAAATTAACAACAAAAAAAAAGTTTAGACGCATCTTAAGCGGACATTTTTTTTTTTGTGACTATAAACTAAAAACTACCTCCATTGTAACAACAATCAAGTTACTTATAAATGCATTGTAAATATTTTATATGACAATAAATAAATAAATGTGTTCATGCGAAAATTTATATGATGACTTGAAAGCGTTTCACATTCAGGCTTTTAAAATGTGTCAATCAAAAAAAAAAAAAAAAGAAAAAAAATAATAATTTGAAATGTCACGGAACAGTACGTACAAATTTGATGTTTTTATTTATTAGACAAAAATAAGGAGAATATTACGACTTATTTTGTTAAAACGTTCTTTGCCGCCCTTCTATCACTTTTTATCTCTTCCTTACGCTTCACTTGACATTTTCCACCCTGCATTTTCCGTTTATACATAAATATCCTCTTGCCATCTCTCCTTCAACAAATAATCTGCGCCAATAATCTTCGTTTTTTTTTTCTAAAGAAATTTTTTAGCCTAATTAAACCAATTTATTGCAACAATAAATAATTAAATACTACATTTTGACGCACAATTTATCACACATACATATATACATATGGGTAGTTTGGTTGTTCATGGTGACAGAAGTGAGATAATTGTAAAAAAATTTAAAATGAAAATAATAAGAAATTAAAATGGTTGTTTATTAATTATTCATTAGTTATTTCAACTTGATCAAGTAAGGTTGCCTAGTTATTTTTAAACAATTTGTTAACTTTAATTATTTATTTCTTTTTCTTCTTATCACAAAAATCAATTTTGCTTCAAAAACAAAATACATAACCGGAAAAATTTCTTTGTAACTGTAATTTATCACAGTGTAGCGTAAAAAATATTTCTTTAGATATCGTATCGATAAAATTCAACAAATTGAGTAAAACGATGAGATATAAACTCGGCTGCTGTGTACACACATCTTAAATCTTACTTAATGACGATCGAACAAAAAAAAATGACAAACATTCCGCTAACGTTACCCAAAAATAAAAAAAAAAACCAAAAATTTAGAATAATTTTACGGAAATGCCAAAAATTTAAATAAAAAAAATCCTAACCGACTAACAGGCCACATGAATTATTAATTCAAACGGGGAGAGTAGACAACAAAACGCATAATAATTAAGTAAAAAATAATCAGCAAAAACATTTTCCCTCCTTTATTATCCCAAATTTATATATTATTTTACGCACATAAATTTAAAAAAAATTCCAGAATAATATAAATAATTTCTTTGGAGACTTTGATAAATTAATTAAAATTAATTAGGGAACGATTTCAGTCAACTTTTTTATTCGACTTGACACTTTTTCTATAATATATGTAGAGGTATTATACGAGTATGATGTATTTTAGCAACTTTGTGGTTTGTGTGTGGTGGTTTGATTGATGAAGTTAAAATTAAAAATAAAATGAAAAAAAAAGGATCGAAAATAATGATGAGAGAATATTTTATAAAAATATAGACGGTTCGTTTTGGTGCAAAAACGAAAATCCGAAAAAAAGCCAAAAATCAATATCCAATTAACTGCGTATTTTATATTTTATTGATTTTTCGATTTAGTTGGGAAGAAACTGGCAGATAATAAGTAATCAAATAAAGTGTGAGTATTTTATTAAAATGTAACGCCTTTCTATCTAAGCTATTGACACAGAGAAATAGTTGAGAATCGACTATTTCAATATTGTAGGTAATACAAAACATGCCAATGAAATTATAGATGGAGCGATGAGGGTACAGTGGCACAGCTTCAGAATGTGAATAGGTTTCGACCAAAATATACTTCAGTAATGGAGTTTTGTTTTTTTTATCGAATAGTTATTCTGACATATCACACCCACACCAACGGATTCAAATTTAATGTGAAATGTACATATTTTCTACAGAATTTTTTTTTTTAATTTTATATTTTTATTCCTTGAATCAAACGAAATTTTTATAATTACAAAATTTTGAGATATAAGAATTTTATAGAAGTCAATTTTTTGTTATTACCGTTCGATACAAAAATAACAATTGAACAATTAGTTGGTGGTATGTTAGCAGTTACAGTCAGAGTTTTTAGACAGATCAAATGGTTGGAAAAGACATTAATTTTAGACGTTTAGAGTTCAATTAGGTTATTGGTATTTTAATAAAATTTACAACAGCTTATCACCCTGAATCTAACGGACACTATAATTTTAAAGTATTTTGTACCAATTTTTCATCACGATGAATATTCTAGCAATACTTTGTCCGTTTAAACATTCTGATGTCGTACATCAAATAGACGATCGATTTTTATATTGAATAACAAATCCATAATTTAATTTACTATTTTGAGCGTAATTTTAGGTGTTTTTTTAGCGTTCATTTATGAATTATAGTTGAATAATTGATGAGTTTAGTGAAAAATGAAACATGTAGAAACATGCTACGATTGCGATAAAGATAAATAAAAAACGCTTTGGTACATACACTACACATTTATATGAAATTTAATGTGTAATTGAAAGAAAAAAAACAACAAAAATCACTGTTTAATTAACTGAAAATGTATTTAAAAAAATCTCCAAGTAAAAGTTCATCGGAAATCAACGATTAAAATTTTACGAATCTTAATATTTTTAGATTGACTTAAGTAGTTTTTTTTCGAGTCAATGGTTGTTATCTTTAAAAACCCCCAAAAAAACCATAAGCAAATTAAATTAAATGTCATGTTTTGCAGTCGAAATGTAATATTTTTTTTTGCGGTGTATAAATTGATTCAGGAAGGAAAGATTTACATTCATGAATTTATTATTGAAGGTGGCCCATATCAATTTCTAAATGCCAAATTTTAAAATTAAGTCATTTTTGTAACTGTTCAGTAACCAAAGCGTTTCAATAAAAACAAATTACATTAAAGCTTTTATTATTCATTCGAAACTTTGAGTATTGTTTTTGTATAAATTAATTAAAGGTTTATTAAATTATTTACATATGCATATTCCAATTAATTGACATACTTAACTGTGTGTAATAATTTATTAATTAATTAACTATAGGTGCTAATTGTTTAATTGGGTACAATCATATGTAAATTAAACATTATTCAAATTTGATAAGTTTTCACTTATGATAAGAAAATTTATTATAGGAAAATCGCTGTCAAGTCACAATCTTAATGTATTGGTTTTTTTTTTAGTAAAAGTTTAACGAAAAAAAAAATAGAAGTTGAATGGGCAAAATTTCCGAGATATATTTTTTTAATTATCATTTTTATTGCTAATAGGTACATTCTTAACAAATCAAGATAGAAAATTCACAAATATTTATTAGTGTATAGTCACATTTCAACATACCTGACTTGCCGACGGATAACCATAACCAAATTGAGCATATGCAGCCATATTATTATTTTTTCCAATTTATTACAGAAGAAAAAAATAGTAATACTAAACGTTATAAAATATAATAAAATTTAAAAAAAAAACACAACAACAATAAAACAAAAAACAAATTGATAAAATTTCAAAAATTTCTAAAAAACAATGCACTAAAAAAAATTGACTTTTTTTATACAAAACATTGCACTTGACACATGTTTCATCTTCGAGTTTACATGCGATGGACTAATCTCACTTTAATCCCACAAAATAAAAATAATAAATCAGATGTAATCACATTGAATCATGTATAATGCCAATTTATGTGTGTCACACAAATAATCCCCTAATAGCGTTGCCTGCTGTTCGGTCAGGATCACATTGTTTCATTCTAAAATCGAACGACATTTTTCCAGAAAAACCAACACAAAAAAAAAATTGCCACAATTTCACAAATACAATTTTCATTCATCAAATTCCACAAAAGCCACAATTCAAAAAGCTCAAGTGAATTGTTTGTTTTGAACAATCAAAATAATTGTCCTTATGTCCTTACAACACAGTGTTACTTGTTCAATGTTACAATAAAAATAACAAAAACAAATGAAAAACGCGCATTATACACTCAAAGAAAAAAAAATCGGCACACACATATCTACTATCTTGTAATACGACAATAATCCAGTCGTCTCGAAAATGTCGATGAGACGATGGCACATAAAATTCCGTCAAATATAGCGCAAGATGCGTAGCAACGATGCGCACTTATTCACGTTTAAGCACGGACTGGTCGAGTATATTGTGCAAACTATGTCATTGCAGGCAAGTGGGGCTCATCGTTGGCCATCCCACATAGGGGACAATGACGTATGGGCGTACAGTATCGACCAATTCAATGGTTGTTACTTGGAATCAGAACCGCCCATATTGCCAACTGTCTGATAAACGGAACAGAGAAAACATGTGTGATATTGACTGGAGTTTAACTTCATTGTGTAACTGCAAAATGGGAGGTGACCAATTTTTTTGTTGGGCCCGGCCCACAAATATGCAATTTGGAGGGGTACCATAAATATTGTACGTTATCTACAGTTAGGCATGCGCGAGCGTGAATTTCGTGGAAAATGTTTTCAGAAAAGGATACCTTAGCAACCCTGCGGCAAAGTTTTTCCCAACAGTACTATACATGAACATGAACATGTTCTATGTGTACAGTACATACAAGGAACGAATACAAATGAGTGCATGTGTACTTTTTTTCAACATAGAACATCTGCTTCACAATTTCTATAGCACACTGCTGCGCTGCTAAATTGTAGGTAGATATGTACGGTACATTCTCATTGTAGGTTATATATAAAGATATCATCCAGGATCCTACAGTGTATACACATAAAATTGTACAAGCCCCATTCCTGTCGTCACTGACTGCGGACAAATCCTCGAAAAAGTGGCCGTTGCAAAGCTCTACGACAAGTTGTTTTCATTACGTTCAAACCATAGTTGTCGTTGCGATATCGTTTTTTTTCCGATTTTTATTTTTTTCTGTTTTTTTTTTTATTATCCTTGACTCATTCGTCCTTTTTTCCTGTTAGTCGTTGGTTTTTTAAAAAAAAATTGTTTTTTTTTCCTTTCATTTTCTTGTCTATTTTTCCGTTTGACTTTGATAAAAGGAATTGGGAGAGAAATGAAACGGAATTTATGAGAAGACAAATGTACATTTTATGTGCGGGATAATAAAATCAATAAAATTATTAGAGAGATGGTTATGATGTTATTCTTATGTTTGTTTTCATTGAATTGAAGAGGAGAAACATGGGTATTGAATGTAGTCATCGATATAATGATGGATAGGTGGGTGGGGCATATTATATACAATATAAGGTAGGCGAAAGGTTGATTGGGTGAACGATTTAAAATAAATATTTTTTGTTTATGTTTTTTGTATTATAATTACCACACTCAATGATTTTCTTTTTCTTTTTTCGAAGCCATTTTCTTTATAATTACCGTAAAGATAAGTAATGTAGGTAGATATTTAGGTAAATAAAATTAGACCGAAGTTTGGATGGAAAGAAATTCCGTTGTGAATAGACACGTTTTTTGATTATTATTTTTATATTTTATTTCTTTAATGTTTAGTAGTAGTAGTAGGTCCATCTATATCGAATACATTTTCGGGTAAAATATCCTGCTAATGAAATTGGTATTTAAACTAATTTGAAACTAATTTGTTTTTTACTTTATTGTTTTCATCATCATCAGTGGCATCACAACCCACGGTCAGGTCTTAGCTGCCAGAAGTTTCGTCCTCAAGTTGTCCCGGTTTCTGGCAGTTTCTTACTTTAAGTTTTTCTGCATCTTCAGTTACATTGTCCAATGTCCACCCATCTTAGTCTAGACTTATCATGTCTTCTGGGGTATGTGTTCAAAAACGTTTTTATTGGTGTTTTCTTCTCCAGCTCTTATCACATGTCCTGGCTATCGCAAGCGTCCTATTTGAATTTTTTTTGTTTACAACATTTGCGTCTTTATACATATTGTATAATTCATAGTTGTATCGCTTTCTTCATTTTTCGTTTTCCCAGACGGGTCCATATATTACAGAAAAGTGTTTGAAGCTCTACTTTTTAGTGTCCTTGTTTTCTATTCATACGTTTTTAATAGTAGGATAAGAGTTTTATAAAGTTGCATGTTTGCCGGTCGGTTAAACACTCTAGAGAGGACAGCTGCTTATTTAGGTCATAATGATATCGGTTTACAAGAACCTTGTTGTAATAAGGATATGATAATTTCTATATTTTAATCGGGTACTCTGTGATAATCCAACTTCACCGGAGCCTACATCACTGATATTTTTAACTAAGTATTCTTAATTTGAGACGCGCGATAGAACTTCTCGATTTTTCATTTTATTTCTACTAGAAACCCATTTATTTACATTATTCCATCCTTCCATGAATTTTGTTAATAAATATTTTCTTGATTTCATTCAGTCTTTCAAATCACATGTTTGAGATTTTGAGCAAAGAAATTATTTGATCTAAAGAATCTGGTCAATCTTAAATTTTTATTTAAACGACATGTCGATCTCATCACCGAAATTGAATTATTTTAGCATGTATTCTAGAGATGCGTCAATAAAAATAGAATCAATGATCAATAAAAATAGAATTCCAATTCTATCAATCTAGAAATAAAAAATGGTCAATCTTATTTTCTAAATCTGCAATTATGCTAAATGCGAGCGGCCTTCACTGAATTATTCTGTTCAAATAATATTTATTTACATTAGTGGATTTTGATTCTGGAACCTCAACGGGCTTCATTGATTCTTTCAATTTTAATGTAAATATAGAAGTGTTCCTACAAATTGAATGTAAATTTACTGTTAAATGAACTGAAAATGAAAATACTTTATGGGCCATTATTTCAATATCCAAAAACCTTTTGCCATCCAGTATAGGATCGGTCCTGATTGGCACATATAAAACAACAATATAATAAATAGATATGTACGTACGTATAAGTAGACCAACTTCTTTTCTTCTTTTTTGTTGTTGTTGCTGTTGTTATATGGATCTACTTATTACACATAATGCCACTTTAAGACGAAATTTTGTTCTCAATCTTCTGACCAAATGAATGTAAACTTATGCCAACGTCATCTCCAATAATACAATACAAGCATAGTAATATTTCCTCTAATATTTACAAAGAATTAAACAACAATAATGTACCATGGCATAAATTCTGGTTCTCCATTTATAAAAAATATTGCAAAACAACAATTAACCCGAGAACATTTTTACAACACAGCACTTTTTTGTGGTGCATTTTTTTTTTGAAAAACATAATCAACAGTCAAAATGACAGTAAAACAGGACAATAAAAAAGTGTGTGAGGTCTTTTTAGTATTAAATATTTTTTGAGGGGGTTTTTTTTTTAAAATTATTTTTGGTTGGGACTATTTTTCGTTTTCATTGTTGCTGATTTATGGTTTGTAGGTTCGTAGACTTGAGGTCTAAATTTAAGTGAAGCGAACAAAAAGTCATAATTAATTTTAAAGATTTCATCTCTCTCCCACTATATATATATATATATACTGGACCCACATTTATTTAGGAAAAGCATTAAAAAATTAGAGAAACTAAATAATTTGAATGGCGAATCTATTCAATTTACATGGCAATTAAGTGAATGATTTTTAAAAAAAAAAAAAAACATTCTTCCAGGAATTTAAAAAAAAACAAAAAAATCTTGAGACCATTAATCGTAAAAATCTGTGATCAATTTAAATTTTGTATATTTATCAATGTTCCATAAAATGAATTGGATCAATAAAATTTATTGGCAATGAGAAAATGGAGTCATATAACAACAATTTTTACAACCGAATATTGTCAATGTACATTCAATTTTCGTTATTTACTCAGCAATTCAATTTTATTACATATAGCAGCATAATATGAATAAAAATATGTCTATTTGCCGCAGACTAGCCACCCATATAGCATTATTATTATGGAACATCATAAAAGTGTATGTAAATATTGTATTATCGCTTGTACCAATAAATTATCGGGGGTAAAAAAAAATTGAGATATAAATACTTTTTATTGCCATTTCAGAAGCGTATTGCATGCTCACGAGCTACTATACTTCTGTTATAGAACAGCTACTCAAACTCAGTTATATATTTAAAGTCCAATATTTGATTAAAAGATTTTTTCTATATAAAAAGGTGAATATTCTTGAGAATTGTGTGTATGTAATTAGAATATTACCGAAAAGCTGTTAAATAAGGAGCTCTTTATTGCCAATAAAATAATACATCGATTGTATTATGTATACTAGAAGGACATTGATTGCAGCAGTGAATCATTACAAAAACCGCCCCTGCTTAATTAATTTTTAAACATACGAGTGCGTATATTACTGTATAGTCTCGGGGTCTCTAAGATCCTTTTTTACTCTCAAGCATAGGTATTTTTGTTTCATTATTACGCATAAAATAATAAATAAATTATTATAAATGAGTATTTGACTTCATTCGTTGAGCTAAGGTAAGTCCATGTAGCTGTCAAACAATGACATTTCAGTGGATTTCTCAATGAACACCAGATTTCTACTTGATTAAGCATGCTCCGAACTTAGATTGGGCATGCTCAGAACAAAAGAGTGCGAATATTGTTGTATAGTCTGGAGTCTCGGTTGTCCGTTGACAATGATCTCTAAGATCCTTTTTTTTTCCTCAAGCATAAGTATTTTTATTTCATTACTACGCATAAAAATTAGTCCAAGTTTTTAAAATAATAAAAAAACGTATCTATTTTAGTAACAGAAGAAACCACCATATTGTGTTTGTCGTAAAATTTAAGTTCAAATTAGTTTTTCCCTTAATTTTTTTTTTTAAATGGCGCTGTTTCTCCGTTTATGCGTTTGTTCTAATAATTATTTGTGTGTCTCTCATGTAAGAAGGTTTAGAATTGTACGTAATGCTGAAGAAAAATGTATTCAGAATACAGGCAAAAATATATAGACTATTAAAAAAAAATATTTCCCATACAAATCAAAAATCTACTGACTCCTAACGCGCTACAATCGATTGAATGTATTTTTCATTGCCTACCTGTTTAAATGGATTTTAATCGCATTTTCTAGATTAACTAAATACAATAATCGAAGTCTAGAGAGAAAACAAAAATGGGATGTCCTGTCGAAAATGGCACCCTTACAGAACGGAAAAAGTATTAGTTGCAAAAAAAAATAACAAAAACTAAGTTTCTTGCTGATTATAAAATTGTTTGTACAGTGACAACAACATTTTTTTTTTTTCATTTACTAAAATAGGTACTTATGGTCATCTACCCACAATCTTACAAAAGAAAAAAAAAAAAAAACTACAAATTCACCTTGCCATACCTACCTATCATATGTTTTCTCACAAAGATTTACGTGATAAGATGCCACAAAAGCAATAAATGACTGAAAAGAAAAATATTTGCCAAATATTTGCATTCATCTTACCTACCTTTTCTTATATATTATGTTCCTACTCAATCTACAACTATGATAAATCTTGAAACATCCCTTAAATGGATTTAGACATGGATATTGTAGTTTCCTCTTTTTGTTTTTTTTTTTTGTTGAGGCTCAGCTGTCATAAATAACATTTTTTAACAATGAAAGATTTTTTTTTTTATTTTTTTTTTTGGTTATAAGAAAGGATGTTTTAGAGAATTTTATTTTAGCTACATGTAGAAAGAGAAATCAGGTACCTGAATAAAATTTGTCTCTGTCAATTAGTAGTAAAAGGAAGTGCTTTAGCCTAATTAAAGTCGAACATTAACTTGCTCTTTATTGAATACAAGTCAATTGAACATTTAAAGACAATTTATCATTCATTAAAGTGGTGCATTTAGGATTTTCGTTAAAAGGTTGCAGGGGGGCGTGGCATTTTTCAATAATATTCAACCGTTTCTTAATCGTGAAAAATAAATAACTATCGAAAATTGTAGATAGAGTAGAATTGCAAACGAAGCAAGTAAAAAATAAAAAACAAATTATTTTTGGCCATAAAAAAAAAAGAAAAAAAATATATTTTTAAGGTTATGATTGGATAATTTTTAAATAATTACAAAATAAAAATGGGCACAACCATCGTTTATCACCAACGAACACCAATGGCGGCGTTTGTTTGTTTATTTATACGGGAATTGATAATTTATTTATATTACCACGGAAACTTTTATATTAAATGTCGATAATAACATTAATTAAATATCGACTCATATAGCAAATAAGGAATTATCGGTCGATTGATAAAAAACCATTTTTTTGTTATTTTTTTTTTTTATCTTATGCCATATGAAATATCAATAAACTGATAAATCATTAAAGGAAGTGCCGCATTTTTTATTGATAAGGATACTTTAGGCAAGCAATTTACACATCATATTGGCAACAACAACAAACAAACAAACAAACAAAAAAACACACTAAGTGGTTTGTGTCTTATGTTGTTACCTTTTTATTCATGGCTTAAATTTACCTCTACTCTACTTATATACTATACTTAGGGTATCACTGTAATATTATTATTATTATTTATGTACCTATTATTTATGCACCTGGTTGCCAGCTTTTTAATCAAAAGTTCATTGAGCGAAGCTAGCAGCTAAATATTTGAGAAAAGAAAATATAGAAAATGCCTATCGGCAAAATTAACCACCTAGAAGGGTTTTTCTTTAAACAAAAAAAAAAATCCTCCTAAATTCGTCCAGGGGAACATTTTGTAATTTTCTATAATAATTTAAATTATTCGCAGAGCCAATAAACATCACTGCAAAAAATGCTGTTTAGAGGGGAAAGGGGCGACCGAATACTTCGTGAGTGTCTATTCGTTGCTGAACTTCGTCAGGCCAGCACGATGGACCATGAAAACGAACCGTTCATTTATTTCTATTATTTCTATACTGGAGAATGGCACTGGATCTTTATTCTTTTCGATTCTAAGTAGGTCCTATCAATTATAGTTTTTTTTTTTTTGTAAAGTTAATCCTCAAAGGAAAAGTTTTGGACCTTAAATGGGTTAAGTTTTTGCCAAAAAACGAAATTTATACTTAACCTTAAAAAAAAGACAATTCAAGAGAAAAGTACGAAAAACTAGGATGATTTTCGATTAATTGTACACTTGGGATAAATTGTTTGTGCGAAAAATTGTCCTTGAGAAAAATTGTTTAGTTAATTCTGAAGTTTTACCCTTTTCTTAACAGCAGAAATATAAAAACTCGAAGATTGAATCTACATCGTACATCTTTCTATACTTAGATCATTACTGATGACATTTTTGAAAACTGCATCGAAATTTTATTTTCAAAAATTTACCGAAGAGCAAAAATGATCGAAAAATCATAGCGCTGTCATCTTATAAATCCATCACGCGTCTAATTTGTGTAGGTATACCTAAATACCTACTTAAAGATCTTCTATAATACTGTAAAATTAGCTACCGAATCAACCCATTCATGCACAACTAATTTCAAACAAATAATAACATCTTTTTAAATAGATTTTCCCCCACCTCCCCTCCAACGAAAAAAGAAAACCAAAATAACATATTGTATTACTAACAAACAATTACTTTCAATTCAACAATGACTAATATTGTTTAACCTTTTACATTCTCTTAACACGACTCTCCAAATATATTGATATAAATGATACATCATCATCATCAGCATCCATCCAGAATCACGTTGAGCATAGAAGAAGTAGAGAAGTTGAAGTATAGAAGAGAAGTGTGATATATAGATAGATGGAAAGTTGTAGTAGATAATCGAGATATTCCATATAATACATATGTAAAATGTATATATATAAAGTATAGTCTATGTACAAAATGGATATATATATATATATATATATATATATATATACGTATACAAATGAACATTAATACAAAAGTGTATTCTCCAAAGTTGATTCTTGTCCAATGTTCAGGTGACATGAAACAACACTTAGAGCACCTCTTCAACAGTATAGAGTGATGTATATATAATAATACTTAAAAGGGAGGAAATAATATATATAATCGAAACACCGTGACAAGTGTGCCTTTTCACAGCATCTCGCACATATCACAGATTCAAGAACTTCAATAATGCTATTTGTATATTGTCATATTGATGTAGATTTTCTTCCTCAGCAATATTATATACACACATATATACCAAATCCATATGTATATATATATATATATATAGTAGATATAAGTATATCACATAGCAACGATAATAATATACTCTCAATATAGTACATTTGAGAAATAGAAGGATATAAATATGTACAGTACATGTTCTTTGTAGCATGTACAATAATTGCACAATGTACTGTACATTGTACATAATATATAGATAGAAATATCCTAAGAAATCTTTATTTTCTAAGCTAAATTATGGCCTTTTATCATCCGCAAACATAGATAGTATCGTTAATAATTCGTTTGATAGCACAGATCCGAATATGAACCTCTGGCATAACCAAGATAAATTATTTTTTGTATTTAGTTACTTGTTCAAAATTAGTAATCTAAAAAAAACAATGAACCTTTATGAATCCTGATCCTGGGAGAAATGTTATGATATATAGGTGTACGATCATCAAAAATAGGTCCTGAAAGGATATACTAAATATAAATTTATAATATTAGTTACAAAACAGAGAAGGATAACTATCAATGGCCGCTTTAGAAAATTAAGGTCATTTTGATGGAAGAAAATAAAAAAAATTAGGATCTTCATCGAATGTCCTTACAGCATTTTAGGTGATTTTTTTAAAAAAAAGGACACAATGTTTAACTTCTTCAATATTAAAGATATAATTTTGAAACTTTGTAATTTTATATAATTTAAAATTTCCAACATTTTATGCCAAATAAATTTTTTGGAAAAAATTAACCCATTGAGGTCCATATATTTTGAACATCAAAGTGTTAACTGAAAATCTTCAAAAAGCTACTCACCTTTCTCAGGATTTAATTGTAAATGCTTCCACAAATTTTCTATTTATAGAAAAAGTTAACCCTTTTAGGTCAAAACGTTGCCTTTAAAAGGTTAACTATCAAAAATATGCTAATGCACTAAAAATATTAAGAATATCTCCCTGAATAAATTTAGTCGAATTTAATTTTTGATAGATCCTTTCATATTCATAATGTATGGGCTTTAAAGGGTTAAATTTTTTCGAAAAATTTTACTCGCCAAAAAATGCTGGAAATTTAAAGGATAAAAGTTTTTTTTTTTTTTAAATAGTTAATTGAATCATTAATTCTCTACAGGCGCCATTGATAACTACAGTTGTGAAAGAAGAATCAAAGTTTTAATCTAAGGAACAGTTTGGGTTATCCTTGTTCGAATTTGAATCTAAAAAATGGATGCCTAACACCAATGCGTATATAGAGACTATTCAATATATTTTGATTAAATAGATGAATAGAATATAAGTCAATTGGGCTGACCTTAAACAATAACCCAACATTTATAAATTTCTCACTGCAAACAGAAAGGATAAGAGGAATATTATGTAGGGATAACATCCTATTTCCAAATTTCCGTTGAAACTATAAAACACATACATATATGTATGTATATATATATATATATATATATATATATCCATTATTATATCTATTAATAACCAATACCGGACGTGATATTCAAGAAAACCATACCCATCATCAGAGAAATTATCTTAAAATTTCCATACAAAAAATAAACAAGAATTTCAACCTTAAATTCCACACAAATTTGCATGGCCCTTAACATTCCATCACACTGACTGATGATGATTTAAAGGAAATATTAAATTGTATTGATAAATACCAATGGTCTCAAATTACTTTAAGGGTAACTAAATATAAGAAGAATATTTTAAGAATATACTCTAGAAAAATCACACACACATACACACATCAGAGTTAATCTACTGAAAATCTTTTTCGAATTAGTCCATTTTGTGATAATTTTTTTTTTTTTTTGTGTACTCTGTGCACCTAACCTACTATGTATGTGTAGTACACAGAAAATGTCTATCGTAATGTCATCGGCATAATTTGAATGTAATTACAGGTAATTACTTGTACTTAACAAATTATCTGTAGGTACCCACATTTTGAATATTTTTTTCCAATATATTTTGAAATGTTTTTACATCTGATTAAAAATAATTTTCAAATTTCTTATGAATGGCACTTTTATTAGGTAAAAGAAACTTTTAATATAGGCAAAAGAACAATGAATAAAGAAAAAAAAAAACTTTTTGCTAAATCATTGTTGAAAAACTATGATTTCAATTTTAATTAATGTCTAGGTCAACAGTTCTTCTTCTTCTTCTTTTTCTTTCCAAAACAAGAACGTCATTTATTTCACGACATGAGGTGCAGTCAATATTTTTGTTGTATTTTGTTTATTTATTTTTGTTAAAAAAAAAAAAACTTTTGAGATTTATTGAATTATCATCTTTTCTTAATTCAATATTGAAAGTAATTCCAAACACAGTTTATCCGAAATTTGTTTTTACAATAGAAACAAATTTAGCTGGCGGTTAAGTGGCTTTAATGAATTTCATTGTTAATTAGATATTGGAATTATTATTTCTACAGATTAACTGATTGGTGAAAGTATTTCAATTTCAATTAATAAATAAATAGAAAAATACCTATGGTGAGAAAGAACCTGACATCCCCTATATTACAGCAATACATTGAAATCTTGTGGGTTAAGTAATATGACGGTAAAATATCGAAATCAATATACTTTTCCTTTTCTTACCGAAAAAAAATACATGAAAATGACATAAAATCGATTGCAACTACATAACGGTAGGAGTTGGAACTACTAGAACGATATTTTAGACTTAATCCAAAAAATATGATTTTAATATTCGATATACAGTCACACAAGCAATAGTCAATACAAATCCAGCTGGAAAACAATGAGTGCTAGATGGTCTAGATTCAGATTGAAAGAAGCCCTAACCATCAGAAATTTGAACACATTCCAAGTTTGGAACGGGTAGTTGTTGGCGGTGAATAGGTCCGAATGTAGGGCCAGGGTAAAGTATATAGTAAGAAACAGCCGATGTAAGAAAAACCAAAAAACATGAAAAATATTTGTCTGCAACCACTGCCCCCGCTTGCTTCTATTCCAAATTTACCATAACCATTTTTAAAAGTATTTCCACCACTCAATCCACCAATGATAAAATTGACCAAATGGCTCCGTTGTAAGTGGTGATGTCATTTGGAACGGAAGGTACCAGGTTCGATGCGTGTCTGAGAGTAAAAATATTAAGTGTTTTTGGCTGAGTGGTTCGAAGTCCACCTAAAACTGTAGGTCTAGGTGGGCATGATTTCAGGGAATAATTGCTGAAATTCGCCAATTCAATGAAGGAAAAATTTAAAATGTTAAAAAAAAACGTCTAAATTATTGTAAATTTGTAAAAAGCGTTCAACACTCTCCCCTCTTTAAAAAAAAAACGAGTTCAAGAAAACTCCACAAGAGTCTCGAATAAATCGACGTTGGCTGAGGACCGACAGATATGTCGAGAAAATGTGGAGTCAACCAAAAAACACCCACTCAGGGTTAAAAAGGCTAAATCAACAATTTAACTTTAAATTTTAGATATGACCATGTGCCCACGTTTCCCCTATACCAAAATGTATTTTCTTCGATTTTACAATTATTCTGTTAAGTATGGGCCCTCAACTTTTAGCCGAAAAATATTTGTATGGAGTTCGAAGGAGGAGGAAAATTTATGAAAAATGTTTTTTTTTTTTAAATGATCCCCTCTCCTTATTTTACAGTAATAGTAACTGATCGTTGGAGATAAATAATTATGCCATTTTTTTTTTGTTCTTAATTTTTATTAATTATTTTTTACATTTTTATTAATTAATTATCTATACTACACCTGGTATCCATGAAAATGATCATGGAAGTGCGATAGAATAATTATTGTTGAGCAAAAAAAGAAAAGAAAACTGACTTAAAAAATTAATCTAAGTCACTATATTTTTAATCTGATGCAGAATAAAATGAACAAAAACAACAACAAAAATAATCACACAATTTATTAACACAATATTATTGTATGGCGCCATTATTAGGATGTTAAATACATGAAATTGAACAAATTTTCAGTCAAATGATATTTAATAAATTATAGACAGTTTTATTGTTATTGGGGGGCTATATACGTTAAAAAAGTCTAAATGGAAGTCGCGCTAAAGATTTTTTCTTTTTCTTTTTCTTTTTTTTTTTTTTTTAGATTTTGATTGATTAATAGCAGACATTTGTGTGGTCACGTTTTTTTTCCTTTTTTTTTTTTAGTTTAGTATTGTTGATGATATTATAAAAGTTTTTTGGAATTTTTATTGAATAATTAAAAAAAAGAGTTTTATGATTGTTAAGATTTTCTAGAAGTGTGAGTGCATTTGTTAGTCGATTTTTTATATTTTTCGAATAAATAGAAATGAAATACAATTTAAGGTAAGAATTTTCGGTTAGGAATATTTCTTTACTCAAATAACCGATTGTAATCTCCCAACAACAAAAATCATATATTCTTCTGTATATGAAACGACTGAAACGGACAAAATCCCCCCCACCGGACAATTTTTTATAAGACGGACAAAATCAACCTGGACCAAATCCCTCCTGGACAGAATTCTCCTTCTTCAGGAAGGATTTTATTCGGGCCAGATTATGTCCGGGAAGCATTTTGTCCTCTTTAAAGAAAATTATCAGAGAGGATTTGATCCGCTTTAAAAAAAAATTGTTCAGGGAAGATTTTGTCCTAGACTAGAACCGAAACGCATTCAATATTTTCATAAGTTTTTCAGTTCTAATGGAAATTCCAACTATCAATAGAAATTTTACCATTATTTTTAGGAAATCCAATTGTTTTGTTGTTGTAAATGTTTTATAAAAAATTTCAAAAATATGGTGTGATGGGAAATTGTAATTTTTTCATAGAAAAAATAATTTCGGTCCGTGATCCTTTTTTTGTGGAATTATGTTGGAATTTCGGGTGAAATTGTAATATTTTTCTAAATTCTTAAAGTAAAAGTAAAACAAAACAAAAAAACTTTTTGACGCGTGATCGCTTATTTGCTCTTTTGCTCATATCGTCAAAAATATGATCAGCTAGAGAAATAAAATTTGGTAATTATATTGGAGTATCGGAAACATTTTTTTTAATAACTAGTATCATATTGAAAATGTCCAAAATAGAGGAGGAATTTTTTTTTAAAAAAAAGTACAACATTTTTGGGTATACATTTTAAGAGGGGTAAAGAGGATGATGTTTTGCGTCGCCCAATAGATGGGAATATTTTTAAATAAATTAAAAATAATTTTTTCAAAAATGCTTTGGTTGTTCATTTTAACATAGACATACCCTACATATCTATAACAATAGTGCCTTCTTTTGGATTTTTGCCAAGTACCTATTTTCCAAATTATACTGCATACATACATACATAAATATGTTGCTTAATATGTAGGTAGTCATATACATATGAACGTATAATATCCTAGCATGTCGTTATAAATATTTCACCTCATATTTTATATTTAATTTTTTTTCGAAAAAGGGGTTACTTACCCTAATCTGTTCAACATACAATATTACTGAGATTACCACATTAATCTAAAGCACATCTTAATGTGTTTGCATTTATGATCATCATACGCACACACCTTCATTATCTACTAATCAAATAGAATTTAACATTTTGGAATCATAATCACATCATTCTGACAAATCTAAATGGGATCAACAACAACAACAACAAATATAAGAAGGAAAAAAAAAAATTTCCGGAAAATTATTTGCGAGGGGACGAAAACCAGATTTTTGTTTTGTTTTTCTAATGGGAATAGGGAAACATTTATACTGTTCAAATCAAAAGTGTGAAATTTGACACAATTTTACTTTGATTGGCTTTTTAAATTGAAATGTTGTCAAAGTCAAAGCGTAAAGTTTTTTTTTTTTATTTTGTATTTTTGTGAAAGTTGTTTTATGTCTTAATAATGTACAGGAGAGATGCTTTTGTCCGTTTATACATGAAGTCGCATCTATACATTTTTCTAGAAATGAATCGAAAGAGGAAAAAGAAAAAAAACAACAAACAATGCCAGAAAAATTCGCACCATGTGTTATTAATCTCACCCTATAAACCCCTATTTGAAGTACTACATTTATATAACAGTGAAAGTTGACTGTGATATTATTGCAAAGTAGTAAAGTAGAAAAGAGCATATAAATGGATCTTAAATGAATATGACATAATAAGGGTGTCAAAATAGACGACCCTTAAATATTGTGCAATGTTGATTAATTCTGAAGGGTTCTTCCGCGCGATACATTTCCACACTTGCAATATAATGAAATTCAATATGGTGTTTTGAGATATTTTGTTTAGGTGGTGATTGCGATTAAATTAAGTTATTAATACCTTTAATATTTAATATACAGTTGGAAAGCTTTTGTTACGCTGCAATTATAAATCCACCCCGGAAACAACAACAACAACAATAATAATTTTTAATTGACAGTTGATTGGTAACGACATCATTTAATAAAAAAAAAAATCTATTCTTTATAAAACGATGATATTATCCAACATCACAAAAACTAAAACTACCCCAAACAATTCGTATAAAAAAAAAATCTACCCCGTCGTGAAGCAATTTAAACGTTTTTTTTTTTTTTTTTTTACGTGCAGATTCCCATTGAGCATTACATATGCACATCATCCCCACGAGACTTTTAGTGAGCACTTAACCACTCTGAAAACTCAAGTTGATATAAAACTACCCTCATTGTCCTATGTAGTACCGTTCCACACAAGAAAAAAAAAGAAAGAAAAAAAAAAAACACCAAAACAATAATAGTAAAACTCACCATAGCGTAATTGTTTTTGCACATTTGTGTAAAGTCATAAAAATGATATGACAAAAAAAAAGACCACGATTCGTTTATGATAATGTACTTTAAGTATTTTAGTGCACATTAATTGCATATTATAAGTTATAGAGGTACTCCCATCATTTTATTATTTCTTTGCAGATTTATTATTAAATTCAAACGATTAGATCTTCAAAGTAAAACGGGTAGGGATGAGGGATGAGTTGATGCCAAAATATGTCACATACCTACATTTAGATTAATTTCGAAAATATGCTACCCTGAAGATAATTACATGCATTTTTAAAAAAATCTTAAGTTAAAATTCAAAAATTCAAAAAACAAATAGTAAAATGGTAAATTTTTGTATTAAAATAGAAATTTCGTCAAAATTTGCATTATTCCTAAATTCTTTTGATATACAAAAAAAGATTTAACTTAAAATTTTTAACCAAAAATATTTGCTTTAAATTTAAAACAATTATTTTTAAATATTGTTGATTGAAAAAGGCTACAAAACTGTGTTTTGTTTTTTATTTTTTTGAAAAAATAGTCCACCACAATTACGTAATCCAAAAACTAAAAGCTATTTTTTATCAATAATCAAAATTTTGTTATTTAGTGCGAAAAAACACGTTTAAAAAAATTATATGGGAGGGGGTAGGATGATTTTGTTGCCCATTTTCTGATATTGAAAATGGGCAACAAAATCAATTCTCTAAAAATCTAGAGATCTAGAAATCAAAATTTCGTTAAATTAGCTCAATGAATTTTTCAGTTTTTGAGTTTCCTTAGGCTCAGAATCTTTCCACCTCACTTTTAAATGAAATGTCGATAAATACAAAATGGTGACAAAAGAAAAAACATTTTTTGAAATTACATTTTCCCAGTATAGGAAGTAAAACTCTAATCGAAATGTGCAAGTGGAAGCTTTGATTTAGTGAGTAATTTTTTACTACCTATATACGCGATTCAAGTAAAAGAAGAGTAAATTACTCCAAAATCGGTCTGATTCGACAATTCAAATGAACATTTGTGCAAATGTCTTATCTTTAACTAAATAAAATAGTCAGTGAAGAACAGGAAGATCGAACTTTCATTTTATCTTTAAGGGCCCCCCACCCTTGGGGTGAAAGAGGAGAACAATATTAACAGTAATTAGAAATTATATATAATGCGGGCCTGCTCTTCCACATTTAAGTTACATATCCCTCTTTGTCGTCCGCCCCTTTATTATAATTTTTCATTTATAAATTGTAGGCAGAATTAGTCCAATTTTTAAGCCTACTATTTAAATAACGAAAAAAAAAACAAATTAATCTTAACCACATCATTGAGAATTCGTCTTTGTTTAGCACTTGAACTGAATTCACTATAAAAGGAAAGGAATAGATCGGGTGGAGAAAATGTGCTCCTCCTTTGCTTTGTCCCTTCATTATTTTGATTCTTTTTTGTCATAAATAAAATAAAAATTAATTTAACTTTACTAAGAAGTTTCTAAACTCATTTTGGTTTTTGAGTGAAGCCAACACAATCTTGCATCATCAAAACGAGGGTTGTTAAACGTTTTGTGTAGACGTGTTGTTGAAACCAAAATTTTTTTTAAACTTTTTGTTCTAATCGAAATTCCATAGAACATAGAACCAAAAACATAGAAAATCTATAGAAAACAATTCCTTTGACCTAAATATTCTCAAAAAAAAAAGGTTTACCCTTCCACTGTCTACATTAAATAATTAATTTTTTTTTATAAATAAAATTTCCATTTAAAAGAGCAATTTTATGTTCAAAATAAAATTATTCAAAAACTCAAATTGTTTCTAAATTAAATTCACCAACAAATGGACACATCGTCTAAGCTAAGTACATTTTTCCATAATTTTTGTTTTACCTTTATATAAAACAGTATTCCCTCAAAATTAATTAATCTTTACCGCATACAATAATTTATACAATCCCACCCACACAACCCTTTTATGCACCTTCTTCATTACACCAAACAAAACCATTTTGCTTATCTTACACACGTCATCTCTGATGTTGGCAATATAAAGGGGGGACACCACCCCACCCCTCCTGCCCCCCCAACATATATATATATATATATACCTACTGATGGTTGCTCTGAAATGGGGTCCCATACTTTTGGGCCCCGAACCATGTAGTAAAGTAGTTAGGTATATATGATCATTAATATTCACGTAAATGTGTTGATATATTCCTTTTAGCAACACAACCCTTTGCCAATTACATAGGAGCAAAATGGTGTTTTGGATCATTTTATAGGAAAAGCTTATTTCTGGGCTGTTGATGTTTATTATATATACATTTCATACTCTGTATATTCATGTATATACATATAGAAATATATATGTATATGTATACATATATATATATATATCCAAACAATTGAGATAGAGAAATTTTCGAAAATGTTCGAAAAAAAAAAGAAAAAAAAAATTACACAAGAAAAACTTTTGTATGTTCAATTCTCAACCCTTATTTATTATTTAATTTCTAAGCAGTTACATTAATGGTTTCTTAAAGATATTGTATAGAAGGCATTTTAATTTTTAATCAATTAGCATAGGCGTCATTTTAAAGATTTAAAGTGGTGATTAGGATGGGGAATTTTTATTACAAAATATAAATGTACGATTAGACTCACCAAATATGTTATTTTGTCATATTATGGTTTGGTTAGGTTATCTTATCGTGGGAGGTTTATATGGCATAAAAATAAGTTTTTTTTTGGTTAAATTCCAACAAAGGGAGTACAATAGGAGGAATGTTTCGAAATGCCAGAAATAGAAGATATTGTCCGAGAAAACATTTTTGATGTTTGGTTTTGGTTCGATTACTACAAAAAATTTATCAAAAATATGCAGACATTTTTTTTTAATGTGGAAGAAAAATCAAAAACAAATTTTAGGTTAGTAAGAAAAAATGTCCAAAAAAAAAACTTATTTATTACAAAATACAAAATTTTTGATTTTTAGAAAATTTAATGATTTTTGTCTCGACATTTTTTAAAAAATAAAAATTTATTTATGTGATGATTTAGGTGATTTTGATGAGATTTTTAGACTATTTTCCATAGGCAACAATAAAATTCACCGCACGTTACTCCATAGTTAGCAATATCTGTGTTAATTCTAGTATTGGGGTACTTGGTACAAATATAAAGGTAAAATGCCATACTTTTTTTCTAAGGGATTGATTTTTTTTTAGTTAAATTTTCATTTTCATTATCTAAATGAAACAGTGTATATGTAGGAGTGAGGAGTGTGTTTTGATATTATTTGTTAATTTAATTTTTTAGTATGGGAAAATGAGAAAATAAATTGATTTCAAAAAATTTGGTATTTTTTTTAGCAAAACTGGTATTTTTTGTAATGCTTAAAAATAATTGGTTATTTTTAAACATTACAAAAATTACCAAAATCTCTAAATGATAAAATTTAAGCCTTTAAAATCATATTAAGGCCAACTATTAGAAAAAGTTTCTACCGCCGTTTTTTTTTTATTTTTAATATTAAAAATATAATTTTTTGGTAAAAAATTAAAAAAAACAAAATTGTGATACTTGATGTTGATGAATTTTTAGATATTTGGTATGTAAATGACGACAACAACAAAAATGTTTAGAGTGGTTTTTAATCGCAAGTCCAGACTGATGTAAGTAAAAAAAAATAAAAAAATTAAATGTAGTGTCAGTTTTTTAATTTTTTTAAGGGAAATTTCGACAAAAGTATTATTCAAAAATTCTCAAAAAATGTTCAAATTATTTAGTACTGATCAACAAAATTTGTAGCATAAGTAACGATTGATCTTGGTCGTTAAGTTATGATCTCGATCATAATCAAATAAACAAATAAAACCATTTTATTTTTAAATTTCACTTAAAATATTTAAAGTTAAGTGTTATAATTAAGAAAGCACTAAAAAATTACAAAAAATATACCTAATAACGACAATTTAACTCTTGCTAATTATGGATTCAATATTTTGAGGAATAGACAGACGTTTTTGATGCCTTTTTGCCAAATTAAATTGCGTAGAAATTCAAATAAAAAATGCAAAACTATAGTAATTTTGAATTTACTTATTTTTAGTAGCCATTTTGTTTTTGCCTAATTAATTACATACAAAAATATTCTTAATTATTAAAATTAAACAAAGAATTTTAGGATTGTAAATTTAAAAAACTTCCCTACATTTTCCATACAAGATATAATTTTTATTTTTAGCTTTACACATCCTCCAAATTTGACGCCTATGATTAATTCCTAAGGATAAATTTAATATTATTGTACTTAGTACTTACTTCGTGCGGATTAAAAAAATCTTCTTCACAGTGTTGCATATCTTGCAGGAATGGAGACACTTGTTCCCAATCTTCGTTCATAATTTTTAAAAGGAAAAAAAATTAAAATTTTCAGTTAATTAATTTATTAATTTTATTGGTGATGAAATTAATGAATAATTAATTTCATCGATGATATTTCACAATACATTTAAATGCCATCGTTTAAATATATATTGATTACATATCACTGTACACTTTCTAGTTACAATTTAACCACAAAAATTACTGTTCCAATATTCCGAAAATTGTACCACCTCGTAAATCACGCGATAGTTCTTGTAAACTATTTATGTAACAAGTTTGTGTGTTGTCAACTGTCAACAATTTTCACTACTATAGTTTGTTGTTGTTGTTGATGTTGTTGATATTATTATTGTTGTTGTCGTTGTTGTTGTAATTGTCGCTGCTTCTGGTCTTGATGCTTTATAGTTAAAATATGGCGCGAATTTTCATTTATTCACATAGATTTTCCTCATTCACCACCAATCACTGTCTACCTATACCGTCACTGATTTGCAACTTTATTTAATGATCGCGAATTTTTTAATTTTTTTTTGTACACAGCGTCACGTTCAAAATCAACGTTTTATTATACACAAGAAAAAAAGCTCCAAAAAAGCTCACAATTATAACTTTATCAACTGTTGTTTGTTTGAATTTTATTTTTTTCCTATTCACCCATAATCAATGACCCGTATTTAATCGTACACAACATAACGGGAATAGTTTTTTAAGTACCCCATCTGATAATTGTGAATGTGTAGTAACAGCACAAAAATTAAATTTGCTTTTCGTACAATCAAATTAAAAACAAAAACAAACAAAAAAAACAGAAAAAACAAAAAATTATATCAAACATAAAACCATTGAACCACATACAGCACCAAACGTTTAGTGTGAAACAATACAGAACTCTGAACCGAATCGCGTACTGAACAACAGTGTAGTCCAATTTGAACGTGCGCTGGCTTCGAGCTCTACTCTAATGTTGTTGTGCTATGTGCCTATATGTCATGATGAAAAGGAGATTCCAATAGTAGTGGTCATATATAAAATTTTCATCTATTGTGAATATATATATATATATATATATACGTACGTATATGTATATATATATATTTATATGTAAATATATATTTACAGAGAGACGGATGGTTCCATGGATGAGGAATAAAATGGTAAGGTACCCGAACAATAAATGATGACCAATTTTGTTTCTTCTCGCGTTGATTTTGGGAACCGGTAATTGTTGGGATCATTAAATCAAAATTGACCTGTGTGTTAAACGAAAAAAAAAAATTTTTTTTCTTTTTTTTTGGAAGACCATTGATGGATATTTTTGTTGTTGATGGGAAGAAAAAAACCAAAAAACATAAATTAGTTATCTATAGGGTTTTATGAATATAAATACTAATACAGAAAAATATTTTTATCGCTTTTTGACTCTGATACTCTTTTATTGGTAATTAATCAGTGGCATCTATCAAAATATCGTGTTGAAAGCGATACTAAATATGTGGCCATTAAGTCTAATGGGAGGCTTAAACAAATATTTACATTTAACCAAATGAAATTTTGTAAATTATAATAAAAAGAGTGATTCGTCTTTATTCGTATTGTCACAATTAACAAATGAAACAAAAATTTTGTGTATTTTTATCGAAAATTACTGAAATTAATTTTATTATTTAAAAATATAGAAAAATAGCATTTATGTAACACTAAATACGAAATACCCAATCTGTACGATCGGTGTTTTTAATCGTTTTGTGTACCAGTATCTCTTAATGTGCGTCATAGAATAAAAATGTTCACTTTATAAACCGCATTTGTCAGAAATTAAGAAACTCTAAAGTAAAAATTAAATTGACAACTTTTGATCAACAATTAAAAATTGAAAAATCAAAGTAAAAAAAATAAATTCAAAAACTTCATGTTCAAGTGACACAAAGAGAAAATCTGTCGCCACAGGATGATTGTAAAAATCATGAATAAAAAAACCCAAAAATTTCTAGAATTTGAAAAATTGAACAAAAGCCAAAAAACAAAAAAACAAAATTATATTTTTTGATTATTTTCTATAATTTTTAGGAGTTAAAATCTAAATATTGTAAATCTAGCTTATGGATCCATCCCTTATGCTTTTTAATTTTTGAAAAATTAACGAAGATATGTGGACTTTTCTGAACAAATTTTAAAAAATACGAAAATGCAATTTAATTCTGTAAAATATAAGATAAAATGATACAGACTTAAAAGTACGGCTAAATACGATTAAATCTTAAGTATATTGTAAGAGAAAAAATAAAAATATTCTAAAAATGGCAAAAACCAATTTTTGGATTTGATTGAGCACTGTGGATTTTCAAAAAAAAAAAATACAATGCCAAACTGTGTTAAGTTTTTCCTCATTGCATTTTAACATTTTACAGAATTGGACTGTTGGTATCTATTCTCAAAATCGGTTGTTTGTTTGTTTTTTTCAAGATCATATTTTTATTTGCTCCTACTCTTCTTTCTAAATAAAAATGTAACAGTTTTTGCTAGGAGCAGGGGAGCATAAAAAAAAGGACTACTAGAAAATTCCAAACCTATTGAAAAACAAAAAAACCTAAATCGACACCTAAATTACATCACTACACCTAATAACACCATTACAATTCTTAAGAGTGCCTATTTTGAAGGAACCAAGGGGATAGATATAACAAATGTAAATAGAATAAGCGGAGTTTTACAATCGACTAGGTAAGGCGGTTTGGTTGGCTGTTCCACTTTTGACAGACCATTCCTTCGAAAATATTCGGATTTGTCGGAAAATAGTCTTAAATATGTATTTAGTAAAAATATTTTTGCTTCATATGGAATCATGAACTGAACAGGTTGGAGTGTTTACATTCAGACTCCTTAAAATAGGAAAAAGATGGAGATACTTAAAAATTTAGTAAAATGATTGATAGAGTGTGAAAAATGCTAAGAAATAATGCGAAATTTTGAGAAGTTCATATTTCAAAATTTCCCAAAATGTTCTGCAAAAATGCCAAGTATAACTATGACTGACTATAGTGACTATACCATCAATTTAAGTTGTAGGATAGAATTATTTACCGTCTATGAAAAATGATTGATTGAATTTTATGTGCAAACATTACATTTTTTCAATTGAAAATTATTAAATAATTAATAAAAAAAAAAAATAAAAATATATTTACCACAATAATGTATATAATGTATTTGATTATCTCCAAAAGAACAACCTTCAAGCATTCAATTATGTTCTTTAAAATTATGACAATAATTAATCAACAAAAATTCTCAAACCTGAGGTCATGTTACTTCATCAGAAGAAGAAAAAAAAAAAAAAAGAAGTCTATGTCGGCGTACATGCATTCGTCAAATAGTTGCCACACCTCTATCTAATGTCATGTGTCATCTCGAGTCCTTGGGCAATCAGTCATCATACATTAACCATAGACTATATCACGTTGATATGGCATTTTGTGCGTGTCATATATAATATAGACTTTGGACACATTCTATGTATCTTTCTCAGTGCTGTAGAGAGTTATAAACGTACATTGTCTCCATCTAAATTTTGCTATTATGTCTAGGAACATATCCTCCCCCTCCACACATATATATATATATATATATATATATATAGATAGATAGATATTATACATCATACAGAGACAATGTTTGTTTAACAGTGGATTCATGTGGCGAAGAAATAATTTATCCATTTGCGGGCAATGCCCACCAGTAATAAGAGAATTGTTAGTTTCAAATGACAATTGATTGGTGGGTACCTACATACATCTATATAAATATGTATAATATGCCTATGTACCTACCTACCTATCCATCTACAGGGAAACATACAAATATTCTTCATTTAAATCAAATATTTATTATGCTGGTGCATAACGAATAGATAATTAATCAAAATGCATTTATACTGTTAACGGAAATGGCCTATCCAGTACATCTAATATACATATATCATATAATGGAACTGCATCAGTAATAAGAAATTATATTTATTGTATACATCTTATTAATAGAACGATATATAAAATCGTCATCTAAAATTTAATTGTTCTCCTACACCTGCATAATCAAGATCCAAGAATAGAAAAAATATGCAGGCGACACAACATACAATAATATGCGATTCCCGTTTCAGAATCATAAAAAGAAATTAACTGACCGCATCGATTAAGAATTAAATTCTGTAAATTACATTGAACATGTGTTCAAATCTTAATGCATCGTACAGGCAAGGAGTGTGTACGTACCTATACAACTAGACCGGTGCACAATATAAGCAATAAGAATAAGACAAGTGTATATAAATAAAAATTGTTTTTTTTTTTTAAAGTTATCGAGGAAAATACCTAATTTAAGCCCCTATATCACACGGTAAGACTTCCGTTTCCCGAACATGTTAAATCATTTAAGAGCGCTTTGTTTTATAATAAAACTTTTTCATTACTTAGTTATATACTTACAACTGTACCTATAAGTATATGTATTTTCTAAACATCTAACGAGGTACCGATTCCACAACCTCACACAAATTCACTGCCATATATGTATATACATTAGGTAACAATATGAACACAACATACTCCAGAAACACAACATGTCTCGGGTAGAACAGTGGAAAGTTCTCTCTGTTTGGATTTTCGGGGCTAGAAAACTTTCAAAATAGTTTGATACTTTTTAGCAACAAGAGGTAATAATTAAAATTTTTGGAAAACATTTTAGAAAGTAATTATCCAACACTTTAGAATCTAATTGGATGTGTTAAAGTAAATAGAGTTTCATTTTAAATACTTTTTGCTTAAAGTATAATTTTAACATTTAAATTTCAATTTCAAGGAATTTTCATAGGAAAAACAGTAGTTCTTAAAAATAAAAAAGAAAATTATGACAAAAAATATTTTTTCTATTTTTGGCCATCTTCAACTTTTTCTGCCCCCAAAGCTCAGCTTAAACTTATAAAAAGTGTGTTTTTTAGAATTTCTTAAAGAAATTGACAAAAATCAACACGCCGTAGAACAAATGTTTTTTGCAATAAAAAAAAGACAAAAAAATGTTCCCGATTAGAATTTGATGGAACAAAATTTTTAAAAACGAACCACTACTCAAGGGATGATCTCAGATAAAAGTGAAATATCTTCGTAACGGTCCACCCTATTAAACTCATTTTAACGTAATTTGTACAGATTCATAACTTTCTTTATAGTATTTGTCCAAAAAATGTAAAATAATGGCGAGAAACTAGTTTATGTGATAAAAAATGCAAATGGCATAACTTTAGGGGCTCTTGAAACAGATGAAGACGATCGAAAATCAAAAAAATCGTAAAACAAATGTTTTTTGTGATAAAAAAGACAAAAAATGCGCCCCCTTTTAATTTGATAAAATTAAAATGGAAAAATGCAAAAAAAATGATATACAAAATTTTTTTCTTACAGTTAGTTGACCTGAAATAATACAAATTCCAGATGAGGTCTCAACGTGACCCCAGTGCACTTAATATAATAATAATTCTTATCATACTAATTCACTTAAAAAATTATTTTTAATTAATTAAAAATATTCTTAAAATTATTGTTAAAATTTGTCCCCAGCAAAAATCAAACTAAATTCGATTTTGCGTTAGTTGAAGGGGAGAAATGTGTTGCTCATAAGATTTCATTTCAAAATTTCATAAAATTTCCCCTCCCCCCCTTATTATATAAGAAAATAATAAATAAAAATCACTCACCAATCAAAATTATTCTCGTCATCCTTGATGCTTGGTGTGGATGGTGAAGGTTTTTAAAATTCTCATTTATTGGTTAGTACCTCAGTGTCCTGTTTAGGAAATAAAAAAAAATCACTAAAATTTCGATAGAAAATTGAAATATATAATTTTGAAAAATGTATTAAAAATACTAAAATCCCAACATCTATACACCAAGCTCACAATGTTTTTTAAATTTTTTTAATTTTTTTTGTATAAAATTGCGGTTTATGGTATAACAAAAATTGTATTAATGGAATGTAGAAAGAAAACAAAATCGTACCTACCCATCGATGTTTCAAAATAAAAAAAAAATAGATTCAACGAAGAAAAAGCGTCTTCTGCGCTAAAATATCCTAAAATGTATAGAAGTACATGGAGAGATATCATTTAAAATTTAGATAATAAATAATATCCCTCTAACAGCACCTCTGATTCTAAGCGAATATTAAACACCCACATCTCATATGCGATGATTTTGGTGGAACCCATTAAAAGAAGTCCTATAGAAATACTATGTAATAGATTATTTCGATTTGCGTCGCCTTTCTGTGAAATCAATTAACGACGCAAATTGTGAAATATATTTTTTCTTTTCAAATATTTATCTTATCAATTGTAGTTGTAGATAATAAAACTAACGGACTCACAATAAAAAGGAAAACATTTCAATTACTACCAATAAAAAAAAATCCAGTAAGTATGTACTTCCTTATTTGATTTTTTCTTAATAACACATTTTAACAATTACTGCATACAATAGTACGTAACGTACACTACAGCTTTCAAGGTAAACGGTTTTTATTAATTATTGAGAGCTTTTATTACCATAATTTCTTTCACGGTTAAATAACAAAAATATATTCACAATGCGATTCATGTGGAATTAAATGCTGATGTTATTACCCTTTTTTATATTTAACACATATCGATTGTTGTTAATATTATTATTATTATTGTTATTATTATTATTATTATTTTATTACTGCTGCCATTGATTATTGTCATGGATGCACTTAATTGAATTTTCCGTTTTATGAGCCGTTAATTCGTCAAGCGTGTGCGCATTAAATGTTTACTAGAAGAATTAAATGCTTGAACAAATATAATAATAGACCACCCACAATGTTAAATTTTTTATAAGACGTTGCCAGGATAGAGGATTAACATTTTTCAATAAATAATGGCGTTTTTCCACAAAAAAAAAATCACTCAAATGAAGGAAGTGTTTTTTTTTGGGCTGGAATCTAGAGACGATATTTCGAAAACTTTTTTTTTTCTTTTTCAAGGTTACAGCACAACCAAAAAAAACCGTTAAAAAAATAAAAATCTTCTAAAAAAAAACCATAATTACAGTTGCAAGTTCCTGATGAATAATGAATAATCAAGCTGTCAATATTTTTTAAGTCATACAAACACAACTAATTAATTAACAAAATTTAAGTCACAATAAAATTGAATTTTAAAAATTTCCTTAAAAATCGAAAAAACTGCAAATATCACAAAACATCTCAAAGGACAGCTGTCAGCAAAACTTTCTGTGTTATTATAGAATCAATAAATTATTGTAGATTTTCTTTTATCTTTGGAACTATATCTTCAGACCTTACCTTTAAAAGTTCGATAAAATAAATCTTTATGAAATTTACTACATCAATATGACTTCTGAGATTTAAAAAAAAAAAAAAATCGTAATTTTCAAAAAATAATTGATTTTGATTTTTGAATTGTTTAGAACCAGCAATTTCTTATCGAATTTTCAAAATTTAAACGGAACGGTCGCTTTTTTTTAATGGGATGATTTTTTGATTTTGATTTTCCAAAAATAAAAAATATTTCCAAATCTGATTCCTGTTTGTAAACATTTCAACGATTTCCCAATTAAAATTGAATAGGGCTATTTTCAAAAAAACATTTTTATTTGACGGGAAATTGCCATTTTGAATTTTTATCAAAAATAAATTGAGTAGAAATTAATTGATAAAATTTGGGGGTATAATTTTAAGAAAAATTAAAAAAAAAAAAAAAAAACAGTAGTGGTAAAGTGTTGACAGTCCTACATCCCAATATTTCAAATCAATCAATAAAAAACCAAGAACCTTACAAATGTTTTCATTCAAATGCTCTACACTCATTTTTGTTTAAAAAAAAAATCATCTAGTCAATAATTTCGGCGAAAAAGGTAGCAATTCTTCTAACAATTAAAAAAAGACTACCACACATTTCAAACAAACATCCCATTAATTCTGAACCCGTAAACTCCAACAACAACAACAACAACTAACTAACCGTACGAGCGTCATTTATAATTAATATCTGTTGTCGTTCATATAATAAATATTCCCATCTTATGCTATTTTCCAGAAGAAGAATGTCTTGTACATTGACCTCATTAAACCTTACTCATATGCACTTTTGCACCGTTCTTTCCTAAAATGAGACCACCAATGTTTTGGAATTGCAACAATTTTCACGATATTCTACCTAAACGACCAACACTATATACCAATTTAATGGTTGGGTAGACCGCGTGTGTGCTTCGCCCCCCCTCCTCCTTCCCATATAACATTATAAAACCCGTAAATAAATTTTTCCGTTTAACCAAAATCCTAAATGTAAATTTCTCACTCTCAGAATCCCAGCTAAAACCATAATTTAGTGTCATCCAATTTGACATTAACACTAAGCATATAATTGGCATCAGCCCATGAATCTAACTATTTTGTTTCGATTCAAATGATATTTATAGCGCAATGATAAATTATCTGACACGGCTAATTGCAACGGAATTAGTATTTAATTTAACATATCACTGAATCTGGTCGTCGTCGTCGTCGACGTCATCATCATCATCATAATCATAATCATCATTATTGTTATCAATATCGTTGTTGCACTGGATTGGCTAAAAAGAAATTATTTAGATAAGTACTTAGATTCATTTTATTAAAAATGTTACCCCAAAATTAAAATTAAAAATAATTACCAAAGGGTAGCCATACTTATATGGATGAATCTATCCTCTTTTATTGACCACAAACAAAATTTCAATATTCTTTGACCAGAATTTTGTATACCTACAATATACCCCCCCCCCTCCACCCTACCTGCACCTACACATATATATCTCTCCCAAACCCATTCTATTCCGTATATTTAGCAAATATTTAGCAAAACATGTCCCATATTACAGGCAAAGTAATTCAGACAGAACAGATCGGGGTCCGGAAAACAAAACCGCCAAAGGTAATAAAACCGGGATGATTGTAATAATTCATCAGTCGAAATTGGCCAATTGTTTAGGGTGGATGCGGTACTGCCCACTTTTGTTTCCATATAGATGAGGGATGGAGAGGGGGTGGGGGGAGGTTGGGGTGAATTGAAAATTTCAATTAAAACAGACGATTTATTTTCGTGCTATTTATCCTTTTAATTTAATACAAGTGTTTAGTTTATTGCCAATTTTATTTCTAAATGGGCACATAATTAACTGAGTGCATACTCATTCTCTCTCTCTCTCTCTCTCTCTCTATCTATATAATTTTATGTATGTAGGTACTCTGTATATATATAGTTAATAATATAATTGCAATGTTGCAATTTTCACCACCCTTACCCATATCAACAATATTTAATGTAATGCAGATTTCCCCCCTCTTTTCATACACATTTAGTTTAGATGGTGAAGTGACATATTTTTCCGCGACGCGTACATGTGTGGCGGTTAATTTTGATTTTATTTTTATCGGAAAAATTATCTTCTTTTTTGTTGTTGTTGTTGATAAAATTAAAAAAATTGCATTATTACTTGATGCCATGTTGAGCATGGGTAAAGGGTTAACCAGAATTATACCAAAACCGTCGATCGAATATATGTAGCTGTATATAGATGGTTGTGGTTTACATATTTTTGTCACAATGTGTTTGCGATGGGCATTTTTATTTTTATGTTGCGTTTAGGTCAGGTCAAAGTCTCTAAAAGTTTCATTTTCATTTTTTGGGAATAGATGAGAATTTCAGGATAGAACAAATTTTGAGAGATCAACAAATACTGTTGCTTTGGATTCAATAAGTGATCCATAGGTAGGGTGGAATTTATTTTTTTCAATCAAACGTACCTCTGATATTCTTACTTCTTAAAATTTAATTTCCAATCATTTTTGTCTTAAAATTTTTTTTTAATTTTCTGAGAAAATATCCAGAAAATCTTCAAAATATTTGAGCATTTAATATTATTTTTTGAGTTTCATATAATTAAATAATGATTTTCGCGATATTTTGTTAGAAAACTGAAAAAAATGTCTAAGACAAAAAAGATTGAAAATCAAATTTTCCTTGAAAGAAAATTATCTTCATAAAAAAAATGGATCATCGTATAAGAATTTTTATAGACAAAAATAAAGTCCACGCTGGTTTTATACAACAACAAAAATTCTAATGATTTAAAATATAAGCGATCGCACTGTCCTAAAAATATTTTAGAGGAGGGGATATACTTATAAAGAAAGAATGTGTAAATTAATTCTTCATAATTTTTGTATTTCAGTTACTGTATGTGTATTTGTTTATTGTACGATTTTGTCCGTGTCTATTTTGTCTGTATTAAAAACTTTAGAAATGACATAAAGTTGATTACAGCGCCATAACGGTAGGTCGTGGAAGTTTTCGGTCTATGAATGAAAGCTTCATGTTTTTTAATCTCTTTAATTTTTGTTACGTTCGTTTTTCTCTAATCCAAATAAATTTTGAGTAAATAATTAGAAAAACTCTACAAATTACATATAATTAATTGCAGCGCCACAACGGTAGGTTGTGGAACTGTTTTGTCTATGAATGAAATGTTTATTTTTGTATTCTCTATAATTGTTGTCATATTCATTTTTTCTGCATTTCGACTATCTTTTGAGAAAATTATGAAAATTAGGTTCACACTGTACTACAGCCTCCCTTAAATTTTGTCCGATTTGTTCCAAAAACAATAGAGGTCTATAAGAAAAACTATCAAAATGTCAACTTTCTAGCTTCAGTCGTTTAGCCGAAATCTTGATCACGGACGGACATGCATATTTCGACTTAAAATTTCACGAGAACGACAATGATTCCAACAATGAATATTAAGGGACGTTACAAACTCTATACCAAAATTATAATACCCTTTGATTAACATCATAACGGGTATAAAAATAGATTCCATCTTTTCTGTGAACAATTGAACACTGTACCCTTTAATCATTTCATATTATCGTTAGAAACCATAATACAAATATTTCTATGTTTTATAAAATTATTTACATTTCTTATTGCTTTATATTGTCGTTGAAATAAAATATAACTGTCAACAATCCGCACAGTAAAGTCAAGTACCCATCATCAGTTAACATTAACATACCAAAAGCCATTACACTAAATATTATAAATTTCAGTCCTACACACATTAAACATATCCCTATGTAGAGAAGTTCCGAGTTAAATTAACCACGGAACAATATAAATTTCATAATATTCCTACATACATAATGTGCACATAATATCCATGGAGACATATACATAAATATCACATAATATACATATATATATATATATATATATACAATACATAGAAGAGTATACAATAAATTCCAATAAATAAATTTACCAATTAAATGATATGTTAATGTCCAACAAATAGCCCCAATACTGTACAGGATCACAATTGAATTAACCGAAATTTATGAGGCTGAGAATTCAATTTCCACACAAAATATAGATATATATATATATATCGTTACCGGCCCCGCATATTTATATGAAATTAAATAGCTGGAAGACAACAAAAAAAAAAAAAAAAGCAAAAATTCATATAATAAAATGTAAATTGTACAAAATATCGCATTTCAATATGTAAATAATAAATTAAATTAATTAATAGAGATGCAAATGCACTCATTTAAATGGGAGTTCCACATAGTTCCATTCTAGATTCTAATGGGTATGGTATGTAATTGGATCTACAACCTACAACCTATTTATGTATTGTGAATGCAGGTCGAATACGAACATATTGACAATATTTGAACTTATCCAATATTTATTTACAGCATTTTTAGTAGAATGGCAACAATTTTATGTTTTTTAATTTGTAAAGTTCAAAATAGCAAAAATCCTAAGCAAAGATCTATTAGAATTCTACTACTAGACTACTAGATAATTGCACAGCACATGCACAGCAAAATCCATAGTATAATGAATTTACCTTTTCTTCTATTTTTTAGCCATCAGAACTTGTCTGCAAACATTCACAAAGATGTCAAATTGTCATCCAATAGCGCTCCAACGCTTGGTGCTTTTTGGCTTTCTCTATACTACACACCTCCATATATGATTCCTGGTCCTAAGCGACCCTTTGCCAGTTTTTTGCATCTAAGACGTTTGCGTTCGCTGTCACGCCGTCTGCCGACCTTCTGATTCTTATGGGTCTGCCACTTCCTCGACTTTATGAGTTTGCCATTAATATTTGCTTGTCAAGGATAAATCCACAAAAATATTCGTAGATACATCCAAGATCGAAGGAAATACATGCGAGAAAAATCGTAAACTCAAGACACTTTCTAGAGATTTTTCCAAATTTCAAGATTTTTCTGCAGACTTGCAATCTCAAACGCTTAACTTAAAACTGTTTAGTTTACACAGTCTATAGACATTGTAACGAGGGAGATCAAGAAATTTCGGAATTCAAAATGTGTTCTGTTTTTATATTGGTTGACCCCGCTAGAGAGAATTTTTTGAAAAATTCAAAACCAACTTAAAAGTGTTTGTTCCAACTGTTTAACCATCTATTTCCTTGAGGTATAGTAATAACACTATTACTTATTGGGACTGGAAAAACCTCATGGTCATTATCGGCGAATAGATGACCAAATTGCGTATAGATCAATGAATGCCATTGTCCAAAAACACGGGGTTCAGGGACTGAACAACGAAAGATTTGAAGGCAAACTGTGCAATCGTTCGTTGTTTCGAAAAAAGGTGAAAAATCCCATCATAACCCTCTCCGAGTGTGCTTATTTCTTATTCCCGGAGAGAATAGGTTAACTACTAAGTTTCTCTCTTTTAGTAGTCAAATAAATATACAAAAATGGGTTGAAATTGTAAAACACATCCATCGGAAAATGTTATTGAGTAGATCAGTTCTGGAGGACCTCTAAATTACTAACAAAATGGGTTTTTTTTCGCAGTGGGATTCTTCTTCTAATGAAACAATTTAAAAGCAATCCGTCAAGTAATCAAAGCGTTATGAATTGAATAAAAGTACCGGAAAATGTTGAAGTGAAGAAGCGACCGGCTGATCTTAATACGGAAAACATTGCATATTTCGACCTATAAGATAAAAAAATATCATCAACTAATACAATGATGATGATGATGATGAATTGGAATGTTCACATATCATCAATTTTCATTCGTTTCGATTAATTCATCTAACTTCTAACCTATAACCATAGATTAGATTAGTAACAACTTATTCCGAACAAATTCTTGGAATGCACTCCCAAATCCAATAAGAACAACAACAACAACAACAACACAAAACCATTAAATCAATAAAAGAAATTCTTTTACGACTTCATTTATTCATAAAAACAACATACCTGAGCATTATGTTTATTGTCATTCATAAAATAAGAATTCTTCTTTTCTTTTTTTGATTTGTGAATAGAAAAAAATGAAAAATAGCCATGCCCTTGCCCAACAAGGCTGACTACAGGTGGTATCGTGTATCTTATGAATATGAAGTCAAGTATTTTGTGTCTTCTGTGTCATAAACTCTTCATGACCTCTTTGGCTTAATTTTATTATTGGATATGGATAAAAAGAAGGTTGTTTAACCAAAATATATTCAATATAATGATAATTGATAATATTTTTGATGTAATTAAAAAAAAAATTCAATTTTAAAATGGACGCTTTCATCCCCAAAATGTAAATTGAACATTTCACAGTTTATTTAACATAATTACGTAATTACCTCTATTATTGGTCTAGTTCTAGTTGCTTCACATTTTCACAATAATTTATTTATTACTAATTTATTATTAATTTTCACAAAAACATTATTGAAGAAAAGTGTTTGATAACATTTTTTTAAAAATGTTGGCTGTTGTCATATTCAATGAACTAAAAAATATTGAAAAATAGTTTTAAAAAAACTGCTGATTTATGGGAATGGATTAATCACTAAATTAATACTAAAAAAACCTTAAACTAAGGGAAGGAAGGTATGGGGATGGTGAAGGTAATTTTTCTAGCTTAGTGTATAAATATAAAGCTATGCCAAAAAATGCAGCTAAATTTAAATTCCATCAGAATATTTTTGTTCCTACTTTTGTATTCCATATAAAAATGAATAAAAAAAAATAATTTTAAATTACCCGCTTAAAATACGCCACCATATCTGTTCTAAAGACTACGTACTAAAACACCATCCATAACACTCATCAACCAAATTCATTGAGCATCATTTTTTCAATGTGAAATGTCAACAATGGCCGCGCCGAATGAATTATCTTTAGCTGAAATTCGTAATTTCATGCTTAAAAACGGTGGTAAAGTGACAAATTTGGAATTAGTGAAACATTTTAAAAAGTTTTTAACCAATCCAACTACACAAGGTAAGCAATGTGATAAATTTCCATCATATTTAAGTAGAAATCGATGATTTGTTATTGTTTTGTGCGTATGACGATGACGTTTTTGCTTTGTGCACACACACACACAACACACCCAGCATTCGTTTTATATACGGACAACTTGTTGATTCTTTCCTTTTTTTTTTTATGAATGAAAATCAATGTTTTGGCAGATAATTTGTTAAGGAAATGGTTATTTTGATCCGAAACTTATTATCTGCCACATAAACATGATATTTATTGAGAAAATTTCACTTGAACATTAGTATAGTCGTGTTATGATTAACGCCCACGCACTCTAACTAACTAAATATTCGGGTGGTCCCTCCTGGGATTGGTATTTATCATAAATGTGGCAATGTAAATTAGTTCACAGTATTTAATATACAACATTTGCCTGCTATTGCCAAATAAATGAAATTATTTTCGAGCTCGAGTAATTAGGATTGGTGCAAATTAATGTTTTTTGATGACAGCAACAATATTTCTCTGCAATTTTCCTATGATCTTTTTTCGTTATGTAAAATAACTAAGTACCTTTCTTCTGTACTAGCTTACTATTTATAGTGACTTTGTTGGCGATACAAAGTATATTAGAATTTAGTTATAATGATTTCATACAAAATATTCTAATTTAGATAAATATCTAACTGCATATATGTAGTTCCAAAATCCAGATTTAAACCGAAAATGGTTTTGTTCATAATCTTTCTTCCAATGTCCTAAAAAATTCTTCCATCCTATACTAATTGGTAAGTTTTTACATTCAGGTTTCTCGCCTGAACCTGAACCTAAATTGGTCAGAGAGTATTCAGTTCACTAACTGCTGATCAATGAAAAACATGAATCTTTCCTGATTGTTGAAAATTTCTGGAATTTAAAAAAAACCCTCATTTCAGATTTTGCTCCCAACAAAAGTTTCATTTAATTCGAAAATCACAATTCTCTGTTCCAGATGAAGCACGTAAAGAATTCAAAACGTACGTAAACATCTTGTCAACCATAAAAAATGAAGGCAAAGAAAAATATATAATTCTTCGGAAAAAATATATTAACGAATGTCCGCCAGAGGATAGTTTAAGTCTACTATCCAAATCCGATCTGCTTATGAGTCCCGGTTCCCGATCAACCATTTCGGAGCAATCATTTCTATCGGACCTGTCAACATTTGATGGAGAAAATTCACCATACAAAAATCCACCACCATATAAACCACCGCCAGATGTTAAATGTACGGTTTTATCATCGGACACCAAAGAACAATACAAGGAATGTGTTGATGAATTTAAGTCGGCCTTGGAAGCATTTGAGACGAGACGTGGTAGTAGTAGTAGTAGTGCAAATGAAATTCGTAAAAAAAGTGTAGATATCGAACATAGTGATACGATTGATGAACAACAATCGGCGCCGCCGCCACCGCCTGTTGTTCCGCCAAGAAAACGTAATAGTTCGGATAAAGTTAGTGAATTGGGTGTTGACGGTAAAGATGACAATAAAGAAAATTCGCAACAAAATGTTCGTACAAATACGTTGGAAAAACAAATTTCGGTTAAGGAGGCCACACAGAAATTCAATCAAATTGCATCCGAAGAAGAGGCCCGTGTAACATCGCCACCGGCAAAAAAGAAACCTGAAAAGGTAAGTGAAATTCTATCTTGCCTTTATATCAATTCAATTCAATTTGTATGTAATTTTCTGTTTAAAACTAAGTACGAGTATATTATGGATGTTATCGGTAAATGTATATCATTAGATCATCCAAACCAACCAAGACAATAGGTGAAGCTAATTTGATATTCAATTATTTGCCAGTGTTTATCATAACAATCGATCTTGATAGCATTCAAATAGGTAACTCGTAGATTTTTGATTTAATTTTCTGTTCATCACCGTACCGCCGTGGTGCCGTTTACCAACCACACGTCAACCAGGCCGTTTATCATCGGTCGGTATAGTGAAGAATTTTCTTCTTTCTTAAAATTGATATTTAAAAATTCTTGTCAGTCAGAACAACAATACGTCGTTATTTATGCTGTTTTTACGGTTTGGTAGATTTATTTGCGAAATTGTTATGATTGAATATGCTGTTTTTCCGCAATTTGATAGAAGTTGGTTTTGTTTTGTTATTGCCATTCCGTTTGTTGGGTTTTTTTTTCTTTCCTTTCTTCTAAATAACTGTGGGACGGTGATATCTTAAGTGGAAACATTTATTGAGAATTCTTTTTTTTTCCTACTTACTTTGGATAGAGTTAATATTAATTATATTACATGCATACTTAGACTTATTTATTTAAAAAAAGTAGAACACAATTGTAATACAGTAGAACCTCATTAATTCGGAACCCATTAATGCGGATAGGCACTTTAAAAAATAATAATAATAACAAAGAAAAAACGTCAAAAACACGATGAACAAGCTAACATGGCGTTTATATCAGACAACAACATGGCGTTTATAACAAAGACAGCAGGATGGTAAATTGACAACTGTCCTAATGAAATTGTCTCGTGTAAACACCAACTTTCTTTGTTAAGATACAGTTACTGTCTTCGTTAAGACAGTACTTTCTAGACAGTTATGAAGACAGTAGCTCAAACAGTTGGCCGAGACGCTAAAATGACATTTGAGTAATAAAAATGGCTGAAACTAAAAAAATTATGAAAATCTCCATTGCCTTTAATTAAAAAATCCTTCAATAATGTTGACTTAAGGTAATATGTCTTTCTAGGTCTTTTAGCTAGAAATGGTTTAACTATCTTTGTCTATTTTCCTCAATTTCAAGAAATTCCAACAATTTTAACGCTTCAATTTCGGGCGACCGTACTATTAGCTGTCATTTTATCAAATGAAAATGTCAAGACAGCATGTAAACGCTATGCATAAACTGTCTTGCTTAAGACAGTTGTCAATTTATCGTCCTGTCTTCATTTTACTGTCTGATGTAAACACCAGTTAAATTGCAGGTGTGAAACTCTTCCAAAATTCCACATTTATCGTGATTCTATTGTTTTTTTGTGAGAGTGGGCGTGAATGGTACGCTGCGCTTCACATCTTCCTAATTTTATTTGTTATTTGTTGTAATCTGGATAACCTAAAGCCCCAATTACTATGGATTAATGAGATTCTACTGTACTTAAGTCAGATTCGATAACTATTAAAAAGCAAATATGGGGAAAATTCTTCCCAAATCATTTTATTCCAAATGCATCTAAGTATTTTTTCAAATCTTAAATTCTCGGGTTTAGTACTTAAGAATAAATCTGGACTTGAAATGTCGGCCAAATATTTTGGTTGTCGGAAAATTCTATGAGTACTTATTTAAGTAGGTGTGTACTTACCTGATTAACTACTTTTTCATTACTTAATTGTACCAATTTCATTTAAAAGACATTACTTACCTTTTTGGTCGGTGTTCGACTTAGGAACGGGTGGTTCAGTTTCACTTTACCAAACTAACATCTTGTCTTGCAAGCTTAAAGGACACCTAAGGAAGCTAGATCTGAAAGTAAGCCACCATGTGGAAGTTCTGTGAAAAATCAGAAGAAACTCCAATCTTATAGAATATGGAGTCAGCCCTTCTCCGCAAAAACGGAGATCATCTGAGGAATCACTGCCTAGCCAAGAGATACCTTCCGTCCCAGAACCAAGATCCTAAAATTCCTTAAGAAAACTGAACTTGAGGAGGTAAGTACTCTAGGTATTGGAGTGGCTCCATGAAAATAGAAGTAAGAAAGGGGTGGGGCACAATAGATCTAAATACAGGTCGAGGTGCAGCGATCGCCCCCAAATTGTCCAATAAATTAATAAATAACATCTTGTCAACGGTAGACTAACATTTTGTCCACAATTTAGACTGGAATACTTAACGCAGTCTAAATAAATCAATGAACTTGCTATTGGAGTGTGATAATTGAATTAACCCATTTGTGCCCAGACCTTTTTTTTTGTAGCAGGATTATTGCATTAATATTTACATAGTGCATTTCAATAAAGATGTATAGGGATTTATCATTGAGTCGTTTTCGATCCTTTGGGCACAACTCGGTTAACTCTATTCTATCTCACGGCACGACAAAATGTCTTCATAATTGGGCTGATGATGACAATGCAATTTAGGATATTATAAAAATGACATATTTAAATAGAAAATAGGTAAGTCATGTATACTTACTTATGTAACTTTATACATAAAGTATTAATGGCAACCATATTCTCGGTCAAAATCATTTTTGCCATTGTTGTCTTAATTATAAAATGAATTAAAATAAATTTCCTCTAAAAATATTACACCTTTCTGAACCAAAATTAATTATTCCCTTTTAAAAGTTAGAGAAAAACAAATTAACAGAGAAATCACAAAGTCTCAATTTTGACAAATCCGCAGCTGTTGCCTGTCGTCAACTTTGAAAAGTTTTTGCTGACGTTTT
>JANSTT010014441.1:99277-139374 GCA_026745375.1 Platyura marginata | reverse complement strand
ATGATTCATATGATAACCTACTTTTACCTCTAATATACACGTAATACTTTGGTACCGTAATTTAAAACCGTATAGGACATGTGTCTATGTATATTTAAGTATCTAATTATAAATAATATACATATATGTATGTATGCATATTGTATACTACTATACCTACCTACCTACATTTATATATACCTACATAAAGTTGATTACTAAAATAAAATTTTATTTATTTCATGATATTATTATTTGTTCCCCTTTATTGCAAGTATCATCAAACACACCCCTTTTTTGAAATAAAATCAATAACCGGAAAGGAAACGATTGTTTAAATTACACGTTTGTTTTTTAATAGCAGCTCATTGAATATTTTACAAAACTTAAGGACATACAAGGATATGGATAAATATTTAATTTAGAAATTAAACTTTTTTTTTACAATAATTAGTAGTGACATGATTATTAAGTAAAACATGCGAGTTAATGTTTGCTATAATGTTAAAATAAGTGTTAAATGAACCGTTATATTACATTAAGTCCTTTGGGAGATGGTACTTATGGTACTGTCGTCCTTGGCCAACGAAAAGATACTGGCGAAATGGTGGCCATCAAACGTATGAAAAGGAAATATTATTCATGGGATGAAGCGATGAGTTTACGTGAAGTTAAGGTAAATATCTACTACTACTATCTATCATACGAGTATCTAGCACGAACAATTGAATAATTTTTAATATTTAATTGTTTTTAGTCGCTGAAAAAACTGTCGCATGCAAATGTGGTTAAATTGAAAGAAGTCATCAGGGAAAATGACGTTCTATATTTTGTCTTTGAGTATATGAAAGAAAATCTGTATCAGCTCATTAAAGACAGAGATATTCATTTTCCTGAAGGAACAATTAGAAATATGCTTTTTCAGGTAATACTTATTTTATTTAAATAATAACAAACACTCGAAAACACGTGGAAGTATATACATACATATGTGACCCAGCAAGTTTATTGATTTATTTGTAACAGGTTTACTTCTTTCTTAATTGTATTTAGTAATTAACCCATTTGTGCCCAATTAATATACATATATACAATACATAATACATTTCAAGAAAGATGTAAAGGAATTTATGTTCGGGTCGTTTTCGACCTTTTGGGCACAAATGGGTTAAGCCTACGCGTAAATGCAAAAGAGGACCAGCTGTTCAAAATCAGATTCCAACCACCCGTCTCTAGGTTAAACATGGACTGAACAAATAACCCAAATTATATATATCCATTAAAAATTATTATTTGAGATATTTTTGTTAAAATCGCAAATTACCAGTCTAAAAATTTAGTGATTTGAATTTTTTTTTTAGGGTTTTTACTTGAAGGACTAGATTTGAAACTTACAATCTCACAGTTTAATATTTTAGCGCATGAATCTAACAAATATATCGTAGGTCCTTGGTGGATTGGCATTTATGCATCGACATGGTTTCTTTCATCGAGACCTCAAACCAGAAAATCTTCTATGTTCCGGTCCAGAATTAGTAAAAATAGCTGACTTTGGTTTAGCCCGTGAAATACGATCTAGACCACCGTACACAGATTATGTATCAACCAGATGGTATAGAGCACCAGAAGTTCTACTCCATTCTACTAGATACGGTAGTTCAATTGATTTATGGGCAATTGGTTGTATAATGGCCGAAATGTATACATTTCGGCCATTGTTTCCGGGAAGTAGTGAAGTTGATCAACTATTCAAGATTTGTTCCGTTTTAGGAACGCCAGGAAGAGTAAGAATTATAAAGAAAATGATTTTTTTCTTTACTATATCATACATATTTTTGTTATTCTCCATAGGAAGAATGGGTTGAAGGACATCGTCTAGCAACAGCCATACAATTTCATTTTCCTGAATGTTCAAAAGTCGACATAAGCTCATTGATAACACGTGCCAGTCCACCTGGATTGCAATTGTTAATAGATTTTTTACGGTGGGATCCAGAACGACGACCTACCGCTCAACAAGCCCTTAAGTATCCATATTTTCAAATAGTTAAACGAATCACATCAACTCAGCAATTGCCAACACAATATACACAAATTCAACAACGCATTCAATCGACAAATGGCCGAATATCAAATTTAAGCTTAGGTACAAATGATAAACTGTCAATTATCGATGATGCGGTTAATGGGAATGTGGTACTTGTACCGGAACATATTCAGCATAATATATCAAATGGAGAAAATCAATCTAATGATTCCATCGATAATATTAAGGTTGTTAATATGCTTAATGGTATGTTCACCAATTTTGGATTGCATAAGGAACCAAGTAGTCTTATAGCATCCACAAATAGCTATAGTAAAAATGTCAATGCGAGTATTACACAACTAAAAGAAAATGATGGTGGCAGCATTGAAAATCTTAGCATTAAGCGAAGCGGTAAAATTCAGCAGAACCCATTGAAGGAGAAAATTAATGATATTTATGTGAACCGAAATATCGGTCAAATGTACAGTAATGTTTCGGTTTTAAGTCAACCAAAAGCGATTATTATGTATGATGGAAATGGTTATTCAACTACAAATTATAAAGGATTTTACCTTCATAATCCCAGTTTGAGCAACAATAGTGGTGATAAATTTTTGAATGATACCAAAGTGTATAATGCATTTTCAAAACAGAGAAATATTGTTCCACGGGCTGAATTAAAAAATACTGAAAGTGAAGAAAATTATCCATTTAATATAGCGACGACTCTACGCCAAGCAAAACCAGCACCTGCCAAGCAATGGTCAAGTGATGTGTTTGAAGATGATGAGTTGACAAATATTTTGGGGTATGATTTACTTCAATGTTTAGCCAAATTTACTTTAAATGGTCAATATATTTATAGAAGTAAAATAAAATCGTCACGCTTAAAAAATGATTCAGTCGCCTCAACCATACAATTGGAAGATTTATTTGGAACATCCACGTTTCACAAATCGAACGCATCACAAAATCCATATCCAAATACAGTACCCCAAACGAAAGGTTCAACATTGAAAAGTTTTGGAATTTTTAATGATGAAGCTAATCCAGGTCATTCAAGTGCCAATGTAGCTGCGATAAAACGGCGATCTCAACAATTCTCCTACAATAACAAGTTCGATTCGAAAATATACATACATACATTGTAATTTGTATATACGGATTTATTATATTTTTAGAAATCTCCTGGAAAATGGTATCCACAATTCGGAATACAAAAATCCAAAACTTTTTCCTTGGGAACAGACAAGTAGAAATGTTGACAAAATAAGTGCTTGGTTAGTTGATGATACAGGTAATTATGTATAGACTTTGAATGAGCTTCTACTTCCATAATTACCAACTTATAACTTTTCTAAATACAACTTTTAACTTTCCTGATTTCAAGACATTTTGTACAGAAAAACGTACTGACAGAAAAGCTTTTAAGTTCTACTTAAAAAGTACATTTATTATTGATCGAACTTATAACCGAAAATGACTGTACATTTGACCGATATTTCGGTTTACATGAATATCATTAATATTCTGCTGGATTCACAGTTTTTCAAGTCCTCATCCGTTTGGAGTTGTTACATATTTTTTAAAAACGACTATTCAGCAAATTGGTCCTTCTACATATTTTCATCATTGTCGATAAAATTTTGGATCAATAAATTTTATTTTCTATCAATTTCTGCACACGAATTAATCAAAATTCTTATTTTGTTTCAGACATAAAAGCAAATCGTAAGTCTACTGAAAAAAGTTCACGAACAGATTGGGCAAAAAAGTACCTGAACAATTAATTACAATTCGGCATCAACAACTTCATTCCTATAAAAATATCTAAATTTAAAGAGTAATATATACAATACATATATGGTTGAATTAATTTATTTAAAAGTATAATAGCAAACAAAAAAAAAACCCTGTGATAAGAAATAAATGTTTCACATACATTTAATTGATTGTTCTGTTAATTCCGGAAAATATGTCCTTACAATTCATACACACATGCGTAGACATTATAATTGAAGGTAAAATAATATTTAATATTTTAAAACTTCTAATTAAATTAGTAAATAAAATGAAATTTAATGTATTTGTATATTTGTAAATATATATATATATATATAATATATAAGACAAAAAAGTAAATCTATATAGTAATTGTTAATTTTTAATTTAATTATATTTACAGATAAAACTATCTTACACACCAGTTTATAATTTTTTTTAAAACAAATTGTTTAGAGATAAAAATAAATTACTATCCAAATTGAAGGATACATAATTACTGTTGTCTTTCATTTTCAATTAAAATTAAGATGAATCTCTATTTATTTCTTTTTAGCTTTGTTCTTCTCCTATCTACATATCCATACTGTTATTCATTTATTTAGTGATTTTTTTCTTAGCACTCCGAACTGAACTGACTTATTTTTTTATAGTTATTTAAAATTTTTGGAAAATAAAATATTTAAAAAATGATTTAATAAGTCATTAAGTAACCCGAACGTGTACTCATTACTAGAAAGAAAGGCAAATGTTTGCCTAAGTTTAGGCAATTTAATTAAATGGCTTAGGTCGAATAGATTACGTAATTTTTTCCAAATATAACTGAAATAATTTGAAATAATAATATTTATTAATTATTTTATACACATGTTAAGTAATATTATATGCCTACTTATACATATGTACATGCATATACATATATACCAACAAAATGTATACAAAAAATATTACAGTAAAAATGTGGTATTATTAAATTTACAAAAAAAGTGACGTTAAGTATAAAAACAAAACACAACAACAACAATTGTACATAGATATTAAACTGAAAATTTAGCTAATGAATGTAATCAAATTAAAAAAAGTACAATAAAAGAAATTTATTTGATATGTACAACATATGTGATATCTACATATGTATGTATAAGTAAATGTTAATAAAAGTCCTATGTACATTATAAATTTTACGTAATAGTAATTTTGAATTAGAGTATTTATGTACCAAAAGAGAACTATTTGCTCTAAAAGTCGTTCGGGGGAAAAAAAATACGGATAAAACCTACATAATACGTAATATTTTTGTAATATAATTTTTCGCAACAAATAAACAGGTATTTGAATTAAAATGTCTAGACTTATTGCATTGCCCACCGTTAGCTAATGACATGCAAATATTTTTCGATCATTTTTTTCTGCTACTATGTATAGGCACTAATTATATATTTATATGTACATAATTTTAACAAATTTTAATCCATATGTTATATGGAGACTAATGTTGATTAAACGATTTGCTTCCAACATTACTACAACATGTCAATATCAAATCAAGGCATGTCACATCCTAGACAACAACAACCTGACTGAGAAGGCTTAAAAGAATAAATCCCTTCGAGTTAGTGTGACATCAACTACGCAAAAAATCCTGTAGTGCTTATATTTAAGCGAATAATGATTAAAATCAAACGCATCACTGGAAGCAAACTCTAGGACTCTAGGTTATGGAAAAGTTAGAAATAATTTAACGGTTGAGCTTAGATAAGTTTTAATTTTAATAATTAAAAAAAAACAATTAAAGAAAACCAACCAAATTACATTTAATACTATACTTATGTAATAAGTTATAACATAAAATAATAATCAATGCACTCGCATTGACTATTGAAGCTTTTTTCGTTTTTCATTGTAAGTTGGTTGCAACTAATTTTCTTCTAGAAAGTTTAAAATTTAGTGCATATTAAGATAATTTAAGCAAAAACAAATCCTTTGTTTACTCAATACTAAGTTAGAAATAGAAATAAGGTAGAACAATGATTGAACAAATGAAATAATGTTAATATTTATTTTTATACATTTGAATATCATTATTAATGAATTTTAATTGTTTTGGTTTTTTATAAAATAATTTACACAATTTACACGGATTTGTCGTAGAACGTATCTGCCTCACATTTATTGTAATTCTACTTTATAGAATATTTCTTGTCTATTATTAACTTCCAAGTAGGTACATATGCATACAGGAATACATGATACTTGACTAACCAAAAATACATGATCCTGATCCTGTGAATGCATTGAGCTTATAATGATCATAAATTATTATTGGGTATACATATGTAGGTATTTTGTTGCAGATTTTATACATGAGAGATATAAACAATAAGTGGCATTAAAAATATATTATGAACGTATGTACGTACGATTGTGATTTTGTATTGATGGATATACCTGCTATATGTAATGTACTTACTTACTCTACACAAGTATGTAATACTTTTCTCCGAACAAGTTCATTACCAAATTCGTAAGCAAATTATAATCGATAAATAGCAATCTCCAATCATTAACTTCTCTCATAAATGTGATTACATAATTTGTTTGATAGAAAAAATAAAAACAAATTAATATCACTAGTGGGAGATATGTTTTACCCAAATTATCCAGTACCTACATTGTTTATTTTGGGAGAAAGGTAGTTAGCTCAAATGAAATGCTTTCGGTCGGCTAAAAATTAACTATAAAAGACAAGAAACATGTATGTTTGATATTATTTCAATTTGTATTTTTAAATAGATAATACCAATTATTTAAAAAATGGCATTTAAAGTAAGCAAACTATTGAAATTACCGATAGAATAGAATTTAATTATTAATTATTCTTTTTAACTATACACATATATAGCTAATCTGTTCACTTGCACTTATGGTAGCGGCTAACGCTCTTCCACAAGAATACTATCATCAATCGGCACCAGCCTTAAAAACGGTAGAACATCATCATGAGACACCAGTTGAGTATGAATTCTCATATGCTGTGCATGATGATCATACCGGAGACATAAAAAGTCAACACGAATCTCGTAAAGGAGACGTTGTACATGGCCGTTATGAACTTATTGATTCTGATGGACACAAACGTATCGTTGAATACAGTGCTGATAAACACAGTGGTTTCAATGCAATCGTTCACCGAGAACCAACTGACATTAAAATTCCAATTCCTGTAAAAAAGGAATACTCTAATGACCATCATCACAGCCATTCTCATTATGTTGCACCAAAACTTAGCCACTATTCAGCCGCACCAGTTAAACAACAATTGATTGCCGCTCCTGTTGCACATTATTCGGTTGCACCAGCTAAAGTGAGCAGTCCAATTGTTAAAGTATCACAACCAGTTCATCATTATGCACCGGCACCAGTTACCGAATATACATCAGTGCCAGTACAACAGTTAACTAGTCATGTCTTAAAATCTAAGGCACCAGCACCAAAAGCTCAACAATCATTTGGTACCACTCATGTAACTTTTAATGCACCTGAAGTTAACTATCATTATTAATCGTAAAATTTACTCTAAATTATTTCGTTAAATGCCAAATTGTTTTAATAAAATATTATTTATTTAATTCTATTGACATGTTTGCTTAAATTTTGAAAGAAAATCTTAAATTTATCCACCACCAAATCGATGACATACCTTGCACTGCACAAATCCCATACCTACATTTCTACATAATCAATAATCAACGATATCGCAATCATCTGCCTGAACGTCCTGAATAAAATATGCGCATTAAATAAGTGTGTCGAGAACTAGCTATAGCTATAAAAACGTTCAATGCTTATAGTTCGATTGATTACATGACATCCTATACCCCTTTCAAAGAATATGAATCCCCTTTTTTAACACAAACCTGACCTATAGTTTATCTTTATAATATCAACCAAAAAAAAAAAAAATTGAAACATCGGAAAAGTTGCAGCATTTGTTTGTTCTTATTGATTCAAAAATTATGAAAAAATTTCTTAAAATTTTAATGTATTGAATCGGCCAATAATTTAAAATCAATAAAACCGTTAAATATAAACATGGCCTTGTTTTTTTCATTTATTTTTGAAACATTGTATGTTTTTAATTAACAAGTTATTTTATGATAAATGACTAAACTAGACGCTTGCAGCATTTTTTTGAACATCAACATTCAATAAGGTAAAGAATTTTAACGAACGATTTATATATGTAAATCAAAAACATACCGCTACATGCTTCAATTACGGAAATTGTTGTTAAATTTCGCTGTTAATTGCTATAACTATATAAAGAACTTGAAGTAAGTAGTTTTTGATGTTTTTGATTATCCTTAAGTTTAAACATAATACAAATAATTGGTCCAATGATTGTCCGAGATTTCAGTCAAAAAATACCACTTCCTTCTTCCGAAAGTGTTATTTGGAAAAACACCAATTGTAGTTTAAGAGGTCACTTAAAAGGGATACAAGATCTCATCCCCTTTATATTAAAAATCTTATAATAAAAATATTTTTTGTTTGTTTTCAGAATTTATATTTAAAAAACTATCAATCAATCAATTCAAAATGGCACAATTACTTAAATCTAAATTCTAATAGTGATAGCTAGCTGCAGGTCCACTAAATGTAACATGTGCCGGTTGATAACTATGCGATACTGGCGTCACCAATTTAGCTACTGGAGCATAGTGGGCTACTGGAGCATAATGGGCTACTTGTGCAACGGGTGCATGATGGTATACAGCTGGAGCAGCTATAACCTTAGCAACTGGAACGGGAACTTGATATTTTGTTGGTTCTCGGTGAACAACAGCATTGAATCCATTATGTGCATCAGCGGTATATTCAACAATACGTTTATAACCATCGGAATCAATTAAACTATATGATCCATGGACAGCATCACCTTTTCGGGATTCTTGTTGACTTTTTATATCTCCTGTGTGTTCGTCATGGACAGAGTATGAAAAATCATAATGGGCTGGAGCTTCATATTCAACATGTTTTAGGACTGGAGCAACTGTTTTGATTAATGTTGGTACGGCATGATAACTATGAACAGGTAATGCAACTGCACTTGTAGCAGCAACAAAACCAAGTACCAAAGCCAACTAGAAAACAAATATAAAAATAATTACAACTATAAAATCCCTTTGTTATCTATCGATAAGAAAACTTACTGTAATTGTCATTTTTATATATGATATATATAATCTACTGAGACCAATACTGATAATTCAACGAACTTAATTGAAATGATACAGTTTTACGCAAAACGGTCTCCTTTTATATCAATATGTCACATTTTCTGTAAAAACATAACAACATAACGTGCTGTGTACCACGCCTTCTATTTTATTTAACAATTTTGTGTGTTTTGCGTACCTTTCTCTTAAAATATTTAATTAAAGGATTTATTTTATCAATGAAAATTTACGTTTGGCACAGCAAATTGACAATTTTTGTATTTACAATGTAGGTATGTAGTATGTACGATTGTACGTGTTGTTTACCTTACATCCCAAGCAGCAATTTAACACCGAAGTTTAAAAGAATACTTAAATTGGAACGCGTTTTAAAAACGTTATAATAACAGCATAATTTCAATCAGAATAATTTAATTAATTTAAAAAGCCGTGTTATTTAATGGTGACTTATTATAATCCAATAAAACTTTGAGTTTATTTTAAGTTTAAATAGAGTTTAAATCGTTAACCTTACATGTTACCTGTAATTTTCTTTACAAAGAATCGTTGTAAATACTGAAGCTGGACGTTTAAATAACCCCTATATTTGTAAAAAGGTTTAATTAAAGTTAAAATTCTTCTTAAATCCGTTATTTTTATTATAACTTATAAGTTATAACCCCTAAGCTATAATTAAATTTTTACACGGTATTTACAACTCTATAAAAAAAAAAAATTATAACGTAGCAAGAACAACTTAAGTTTTAAAAAAAAACTGTCCAAACAGAGTTGTAGCAAAGTTGGTGAGAAGTAGGTATTATTAACGTTACGAACTCTTTTTACATCTTAGTATTTTTAACTAAAGTTGTACAACCGATGCATTACCAGGCTTTTAACTACAAATTGCTACTTGGGATACTACATATATTGTAACCATATACCATATACATAAATAGAGAATGCAATTTCTCAAGGCCGTTTGCAAAGAAATTCATTAATTCTTAATAATAATTAATATGAAAATAGTAAGTATTTATTTAATTTTTAAATTAGATATACGATAAAACAACTAAAGTTTTCGTAATTCAACCTGATCTTATCGTGTGAACTAAGATTTAATTTCATATTTCTTCATACATACATATTTTGATTGATAGTATTACAGTATTACACTTTTACACATCTATCAATTAGATCGATTTCTGGTTCAAATGCTACATTAAAATTTCAATACTTCACAGAAATATTTCTGAAGAGAAAATAATCGTGAAGAATTGGGTCAAGATCTCAATCCCAATAAAAACAGTGTAACCAAAGCCAAATCAATTTTAAGTCTCACGCCATAAAAAAAATTGCATTTTCCGATTCGAAAAATTAAAACTAATTCAGTATATACCGACAACTTAACGATTAAATTCACCTTAGACAACCTCTCGGGCATAATGATCCTTTATATCCCCTCATTGGAAAAATTGTTTAAGGCTGTTTATTTATGTATCATTTCTGTTTTGTTCAGCGTGGAAATATGCGGATGAGGTTTGGGGGTAATCTTCTCGATATCATTTTGATTCATCTTCAGAGATTTTGTGTGTATGTGTAGAGAAATCAGATAAACACAAGCTTGCCTTGGCTCATTGATGATAGCTCATTGCCTTTGGAGAGAGAGGTCCTTCAAGACCAACCCGAGATGCATGAAATTGTTTTTCCCTGGTATAATGCTTCGAATCTGAGCTGTGAGTGATTGGTTTGCACGTCAAAATAGTCTAATTATAGGAAATATTTCAAAAATATGGCGATGTTTAAATAATAACGACGAAATGGTCAAAAAATTTCTAAACTAAAGTTATTTTCTATCTAGTGCTTTTCTTGAATTCCAGAGCAAGGGCTATTCTTTAAGCTTTAAGCTACTTCAATCAATTTTCTAAACTAAATTATGGTGCAACTTGTTTGATAGTTGCTGCAAACAATTTAGATCTTAACAAATAGAGATTCTTATTTCATTCAAAAAACTTTGGTCACACGTCGCGATACATTGATTTATGTAAATCAATCAAAATTTTCCCTTTTTTTAATAACATATTATTAAGTAAACAATTGGTATTGATCTTTTTATGTCTTCAAGGTAAAACGAAATGCATTCTACTCTATATCTACATACACAAATTTATTTATAACTTGCCAAAATTATCGTATATTAATCTAATAGATTGATACAGAGATTTTGCGTTAGTTTATCATGAATGTTAAACATACTATGAATTCGTGACACTTCAATATCAAATAAAAAAAAAAAAAAATTTCAGGTCCGTTTTTGGGTATCAAGAATTTCTTATTATATAATGAAAGCTGAGTTGGTAGAGAATCTTTTTTTTTATATCTTAGTGACGGTAGAATTCAAAAATTTTAAACAATCGACCTGTTTTTACATTTGATTTAAATGTTTATTATATGTATTTTTGATTGTTGTCGCTTTATTAAATTAAAAAACATAATGTAATACGCAATATGTGATATGAAAACCAATTTTCAGTCTGCAGTAACAAGTACATTACTGTTTGATACAGTTTGTGCAACATTCTTGTAGTAAATTCCAATCTATTACATAAATTCGAGTTCATTACATTTTTTTTTTTTTTTTTTGGTCTGTAGGTACACCAAACAAAACATAGCTATATAGATTATGTTCAATAAACGGTTTAATTAATAAATCATTTCTGCTTGCACTCAGGTAATAATACCTACAACAACCTTGTTACCAGTTATAAAGTCATTTTTATCAGATATGGTTACGAGTACATACTAACATAATGTATCATGTACATATGTATATGTATTGTACATATTGTACATATATGAAAATAAGATTTGTGTAATATTGGTCTCGCATAGTATGTCTGATAATTATTTAAAATTATAATTTTTAAGTTTTCTATATAATAAATGTATTCGAATGGGTGTTGTAAAAAGTAAAAACACTTCTAATGTTAAATGCAATAAAAATATATTAATAAATAAATTTGACTACAAAATAAAACCGAAGGTTAATATAGGCGAATTACTGGTATGAATGCAAATTCTGAATGCACCTATCAATAATTTCGAATAGGGTCATTTTTAAGATTTTCTAAAATTATCTTCAAAAATATTTAAATATACACCTATCCCTCGATTTGCACGGTCGATACGTTCCACAGAAAACCGTGCAAATCGAAACAGTATACAACGAGATATAGCTGGCATATAAAAATGTAGGATTGGAATTAAATTCTAATCCGTGTAAATAGAGTCAAAGAATATAAGGAAAATTTGTAGATTGAGACAAGGATTGTTTGGAAAAATGGAAAAATTGAGATTCTACTGAATGCCAAGTGACAAATTCGATTGGGCTATAATATGTAATAAAATGTTATAAAATATATTTCTTATTAGAGATGTAAAATTCCCGTTTCTCGTATTTACTTTTATTAAAGTACGCACCCGTCAATGACAAACGTCAAAGCGAATGACACAAGGGTGCATTAGTTTGTAAAATGAATGGATTTAATGCGAAGTAATCGATTATGTGAAATGGGTTTGTCCGTAAATACATAAAATAAAATAGATAATCAAAGTAAAACACTAAATATTTTTTTGTTTTTTATTTAAAACCGTGTAATTCAAGTACCGTGTAAATCGAGGGATAGGTGTATTTCAAAGAATTTTTCATTTCAAGAAAAATTTCTCAGGAACCCGGTTTTCCAGCATTTTATCTATCCACTTAATATCAATATTTTAAATGATTATTCAAGATAATCTTTTTTTCGGTAATAAATAAAAATAAAAATTAAAAACTATTTTGCTAGCTGGCTTTACTCGCGTCGCCCGTCGCCCCATTGTCTAAGACTAAGTAACCTACATAAGTTAAGAATTTATGATAAATAGCCGAGTTGGGATTATTGTAGACACTTTCTTTCATAAATTTGTCTAAAGTAAACAAAAAAAAAACATTTTTTAGTTCTGAGAGTATTTTGTTTTTTAGTGCAATCCGTATACGTAACAATAATTGCTGTATTAAGTACTTACAAATTATTTAAATTATTATATTGGAAAAAATAATATATATGTAGGTAATCAGTTTAGTTCGTAAATTTATAAGCCTAAAATATAATTATGTTGTTTTATAATTTTTTGAATATATATGTTGACGGAAATCTAAGACTTGTTTGCAAACTGCTGTGAAAATGCAAATGTTTGTACAATATACCTGTTCAATCACATATCGTAGAAAGTAAATTATTAAAATTGATATTTTGTATAAAAAGAGTGAATTAATTTATAAAAGTGTATAGTTAGTGTTTAGCATTCAACAAGTCAACAATATCCTAAAAATGTCTCTCAATGTAAGGATAATTTCAGTATTATTTAAAAAAATAATAAAATATTTTGTTATTTCTAGTTATTTGCAATCCTTGCTTTATTTACGGCAACAGTTAGCGCTGTGGAATATCACCATGCTGCCCCAGTTTACCATGCAGTCGCACCTATCCATCATGTAGAACATGATGCTCCTGCTCATTATGACTTTTCGTACTCTGTCCATGACGAACACACAGGAGATGTTAAAAGTCAACATGAATCCCGTAAAGATGATGCTGTCCATGGATCCTACAGTTTAATTGATGCTGATGGTTATAAACGTACTGTTGAATACACCGCTGATGATCATCATGGATTTAATGCCGTTGTACATCGCGAACCATTAGCACACAAAGTTGTAGCACCAGTATATAAACATGTCGCTCCAGTCCATCACATTGAACCAGTACATCATGTCGCTCCAGTCCATCATATCGCTCCAGTCCATCATATCGCTCCACTCCACCATTATTAAGTCAAGTCATTAGTTTTAAAAGAATTTATTTTTATGTAGATCACTTTTAAATTAAACGAATTTATTACATTTTTAAATTTTTGTTTTTATCTTTAAATATCAATTATAGGATTATAAGTATGAAAGCAGCAAAATTTCTTCGGTCAGTGGCACGATTAACGGTTATTTATATTTTCAATTAATGACATACAGTTTTGACTTATTAAAGCCTATTTCAAGAAATTTCCTTTTTTTGATGTTTGATGATAAGACTAAATTAAAGTATATTGGTACTTTGTATATAGAGTTGAAAAATGTCGTCTTTATAATGTTTAATCGGTAATTGATTAATAGTTGATTCGAGCGCACTCAGAGGCAATTTTTTTTTTTTAATTTATTCACATTTGTTGAGTTTATTTAAAATACACCAGATATTAGAAATAATAGGAAACATAATATCTATAGAAAATAATTCGACATATTCGAAAATCCTAATCTCTAATCTTTAAGGTCCAACAATCGATTTTATATTATTTTAATCTATTTTATTTCCTATTGTAATTAATAATAAGTAATATAGTTCCGATTTTATTTTATTTTCATCTCTTTCTCCAGATATCATCCCCTTTTTATGTATTTTCCACGTTTCATACAAAACTATAAAGAAACAATTTTAGTTTAATTATCGCTTTCTCGGAAAACAAGATAATTCAAAATTTTTGTAAAAACCTGGTTTTTTACTAATAAAAAAATTTACAAAAAAATGGTCATTCTTACATGAATTTGAAAAAAATGCAGAAAGTATTTGTCCGTAATCCTTACATCTTAGACATCTTACAAAATATAACTATTAATAGCCATTTTCCAATATTTCTTATATGAATTTTAAAAAAAAGTTAAACTTTTTTGTAAAATTCGTATTTTCTTAAGCAAGTGAAGGTAGCGCACTTGTAGCGAGTTCAAATTTTCTATGGTTGAGGTTAGTAAAATATTAGTTCAGATACTTAAACAGACGGGAGTTAAGAGTTGCAATTTTGGATTCAGAAATTTTGGATTCAGAAATCCTATGCAGCATGAAATTTTCCTGCTTCATTTAGGAAACTATGTAGAACAGTGGTCCTCAAATGGTGGTACATTAGAAAAAAGTAGGTGGTACGCAAAATATATAAATAATTTGTAATCTTTTTGATACTATAATTAATCTATAAATCTATGAAAATTTGGATATTCTTGTATCTCTGAAAAACAAATACAGAACAAAATTAACAATAGAGCCAAATTTACGTTTAAAACTAAATGAAACGGACGGAGCTAGACATAAAGAAGTTGATATCTCGAAAACACTAAGCCAGACCCAATTTTTTTAATTTTTTTTTTGGAAATAAAAAAGCATATTTTTGAAATTCATATTTATGGGTATTGAGGACGGTTTTTTTGTGGTACTAAAATTTTCCAGTTTTTGTGTGAATCGCTTATGTAAAAACATAAAATGTCATAAAAAGGAGCTTTAAATGAGAAGCTCTGAAACTTAATATTTTTAATCATGTAAGACATTTCAAACAATGAAATACAGAAGGTTACAATTTTTAATCAGCCCACCCTAAATGTATGTACCTATTCTGTCAAATACGTCTTTAGAAGTATTCTAATCACCGTGATACAAAATTATACGGTACGGTGTGATATGATATGTACTTTGTATTTACATAATGACAATCTTTCCCCCTTATACATATTATAAATAGAAAAATAGGTCATACATTTTAATAACTTAGTAACCCCCCATGGTGAACCTCGAGAAGACTATAGATTAGAAACATAAAACCAACGACGTGTGGTTATAAATTAATTATTTGACTGTGTGCACCTACATATTTGTGATTTAATTTAAATTAAATTATATCAATTACAAAAGTATGCATTTTATGTACGCATGTATGTAAGTAGGTATGTGTATTTTTCAGCTGTTCTATGATAATGACCCCGAATGTCTAGTCTAGAGGAACATACACAATATATGACATAATGACCCGGTACAACGATACGACATTTGTTTGTATGTATGTATGTAATATAATAACATACCAGCTATAGGCGTAGGCCAGTTTTTCAATATTATTGGCAAACTACTGAAAATGCAGTACTGGTAGGTACATAATTATACGTACCTATACCAGAACATTTTCATAGAAAGTAAAATATTAAAATTGATATTTCGTATAAAAGGACTGAGCAAATTTATCAGCCATATAGTTAGTGCTTAGCTTTGCAATAAGTAACAATATCTGAAAAATGTCTCTTAAAGTAAAAACGATTTAATTGTTTTAATTATATTTTTCTTATATTAATTTAATTTATTTATTTCATTCTCATTTAGTTCTTTGCCGTTTTCGTTGCATTCAGTGCCGTCAGTGCAATTGAATACCAACATGCCGCCCCAGTTTATCATGCAGCTGCTCCAGTTTATCATGCAGCCGCTCCTGTTTACAAACATGTAGAATATGACGCTCCAGCTCATTATGACTTTTCGTACTCAGTCCATGACGAACATACCGGAGATGTTAAAAGCCAACAAGAATCACGAAAAGGTGATGCTGTCCATGGATCCTACAGTTTAATTGATGCTGACGGTTACCAACGTACTGTTGAATATACCGCTGATGATCATAATGGATTCAATGCTGTTGTACATCGTCAACCATTGGGACACAAAGTTGTTGCTCCAGTTGCCAAAATTGTAGCTGCTCCAGTATACAAACATGTTGCCCCAGTTCATTATGCTGCACCATCCCATTACGCTCATCACTATTAAATCAAGTCATTAGTTGTTAATTATTTATTTAAAAAAACGTAAAATAAATCAAAATTTATTACAATTTCTTAGTTATTTCTCTAGTTATTTGTCAAAAGGCCCTAACATCAATTTTTTCAAAAATGGTTTTTTTTTAAATCTGATAATTTGGTATATTAGTATTTGGGATATATATAATTTACACTATCTGGCAACACTATTTGACCAAGTTTTACGAAAAAATATGGTTTTTCCCCGCTTTTCTTTCTCCTGAAAAATCTTAAAAATGGATTTTTAGACTAAAAAAAACCATCGTTGGTCGTTATGCCCCTGCCTTAATCTATTCCAATTTTAGATCTAAATACATGATGAACATTACTTTAAATAAATAGGATAATTTTTTTTAGTTTCAACTATTAAACAATATAGAAGCGAATGAAACGCTCACATCGGGCGACACTTTGGTCGGGCCAGTATATTTTTGTTAGAATTGCAAGAACAAAATCTGAATTTGTAGAATTGTAGAAAAAATATGAACAAACTGAAAGCGTCACGCGGCAGATCATTCAAAATAGTTATTTTCATTTTGCTGTATATCGTGTGTGTATGTCGTCGACATATTTCGACATGAAACAATAATTACTATCTAACACTTCCAACTCTGTGCGATGGTGTTCTATAGAAACCAGTAATTCAATAATAATAAAATCGGTCAGCACTAGCATTCTAATTGATTGTGATCTTTGTCATATTGTCCGGATTCAATTCGAAACTAAGTAGACACCAGTTTCGTTTAAAAAAGAAAAAGAAAAAACACTAAGTTCGCTACAAAGATTTTTGCTTCTGGCGCCACTTGGGCTCAGTACGGCGCCACATATGTACAATACTGAAACGGAGATTTTTTCCCAACACCATTACATATATTCAAAATTCTATTAATGCCTCAGGCTTAAGAATGAGTCTTAATCGTTGTATGCCAAGGTAATGTCGAGATTATAGTCAAATTGTAAATAATTTCTTTTACAGTTTTTTGACGTTAGATTGATACATAATAATACTGGAATAAATCAAAAAAATTCGATTTACCGTCTATAATTTCAGAATTCATTTTCCATCTATTATATATATGCAAATACGTATAATTACTACATCACTGATGGTCCTTATTAAAGAATTATGAATAGAAAATAGATTATGAAAGTTTAAGACAAAATCAAGAGAATAGAGAGAACAGAGAGTTTGTATAAAATCCAATTAAATTCTAAATTTTTACTGATGACTGTGTCGCATTTAATACGTTTTTTTTTAACGAACAAGGGATTAAAAATCATGTAAAGTTTAAGGTGCAGCAATATCAAAACTCAAAAAATTATGAAAAATAAATAATATAATTGTACAAACAAACATTCAATTACAACATTTCACATAATCAATAAATAACCTTAATAAAATTATAAATTAATAATGATAGTTGTTGGAGTTATGTGTATATTGTGCTACTTTGGCGACTGGACTTGTATAGTGTGCAATTGGGGAAACGATTTTGGCTACTGGTGAAATTGGAGCTGCATGATAAACTGGTGATTGTGCATAGTGAGCTACTTGTGGGGCCGAATAATGAGCAACTGGTGCCAATACTTTAGCAACTGGTGCAACGATTTTGTGGCCTGTTGGTTCACGGTGTACAACAGCATTAAAACCATTATGATCATCAGCGGTATATTCAACGGTACGTTGATGACCATCTGAATCTAGGAGACTGTATGAACCATGTACAGCATCACCATCACGAGTTTCATGTTGACTTTTGATATCGCCGGTGTGTTCATCATGTACTGAGTATGAGAAATCGTATTTAGCCGGTGCTTCATATTCTACTTGTTTATATACTGGAGCGGCAACAGCTTTGATGACAGGTGCACTTTGATATACTGGTGCGGCTTGATATGATTGTCCTTCATGGTGGTATCCATGATATTGAGCGGAAGCGACAGATATCAAGGCAACGGCAATGATTATCTAAAACAAAAATGAAAAAAAAAAAACAAATTGAATATATTGATTATAAATAACATTAAATTGGTGACGATCGACACCCTCTGTTGTTTTCATACTGCATTAAAAGGTAAGTGTCAATTATTTGAAACTTTTTTTATGTTTTAAAAGGAAAAGGAAAACTGTACACAATTCTTTCAATTCTACGGCTAGTAAAAAATTCAGCAGGCCATAATATCGCCATGGAAACATCTAACTAACTATGTAGATATGAAAACTATTAAAATGATACCGACAGATTTAAAATTCTTCTATATTTACCAAAACCGATCTTAGATTCGATAAACATAAATATTTAGACGGTAAATTTCTTCCACGTATAAAATTCACCCAAGTACGAAATCCTTTGAAAATATTAATCCAGGAGAATAAGGATGTCAAGCACACCGTTGTTGTGTTAACTGCATATACAGGATATTTTCCGAATAGTGTAACATAGAAAACATTTAAAGATGGTCAATAGAGGAAGAAAATATTCTGGCTATTTTCTATATAGACCCTTTCTAATTAAAGAGTTTTCATCAGAAACTAATAAATGTTATTGTAATTTAAAGGATATTTAATAATCTTAGTTTTATAAGAATCCATTGGGTGGTTCCAAAGTTGTATTAATCTCCTCATGTTTTCTATGGTACACTTTTCGAAAATCACGCTATATTGATAATAATCGATTTCTATTTTCTTTATTTGATTTTAAGGATTTATAGATTTTTATTTGAAATCACACCATTCACTTAATCTCACAATGAAAGATTATGAAAAACAAATCACGACACCCTTTATTATTAATTATTATAAAAAGTGTTGTAGTTATGTATTATAGTCCTTACTTTGAATGCCATTTTGAATTTCTTGGTCAATGTTCTTACTGCTTGTATTGTTCACAACAAACTATAATTTTTTAAATTTATTTTACGTTTATATACGTTTTTTTACGTTTATAACAGGCCATTATAATATATGCACGCGTACCACATTTAAAGTACAGATCATACTCCCCCAGGGCAATTACCTCATTGCACATATATTGCCGAAAATATCAATCAACAAAATGATTGTAGGTATTACAATTACTTTTATCTCGTTCAAGTACAAAAATTGCAAATTTAGCGCAGATTTCCAAGGCATAACTTTCTGTTAAACCAAATCAGTCTTGACAGTTGAGCTATGCCAACAAATATATTATTTTGGATTGGGTATAAAAATGTGGTGGCGCAGTCAACATATATGAGACTTTGGTCCAATTTAAATGAAAAGAATTTTTAATTTTTTTTTTTTTTTTTTTTTTTTGCACGACTATCGGTTATTGTACATATAATTACGAATCTCGTAACAAGGTCGCCGTACAACTTGCGTTTATTGACGTAACCGAACACATGGTAGGCAGTACCATATATTTTGAACCTATAGAGGTAGGTATTACCTGTATTGTTACCAGTACAGTATTATTGGAAGTAAGTCAATAAACCAGTTATTTTAAATGATAGGTGCTCTGGCCATATATTGATTGCAATATGCGGTAACAAGTGATAGTGAAATTTTATATCTTGCATATTTCTTATTGCTAGGTACATTTATATTGAATAACATTAATAACTGGAGCACTTTTTCTTGATTGGGGTTTATTAATGTACCTACCTACCTACCTACCTAATATATGTACATATGTAGATACATATATAATATATGTGTATATATCTATACTATACTGAATGGTTTAGTTAGAGGTAGGTATATATTTAAATGTTTCGCGTCGTATAAGTAATTTGCAAACTGTAAAGTGATTAAAATCGAATTCGTGGAATTTATATTAAAAATCATTTTACACATTTCTGTGTACCATTTAATGCTTATGTAAGAAAATCTCGATAAGCATTATTTAGTAAAAACATGCACTATTGCAGCACAAATCACTGAACTTATTTAACAATTAAACGAAACGATCGATGACCCTTTAGTGACTATTAACCACTTTGTCTGCTAAGACTTTCAAGTTTTCTTTTTGTAAAAGTTTTGGAAAAATAGAAATTATTATTTTTCATTCTAACTTTCATTCTAAGTTTTTAAACCAACATTAAAATGATTATAATTGAGGGCATAGGTCCAAAACAGACTCAATTTTAAGTTATTCAAAATAATGAAGTGCGCAAAATAAGGATATGGCCCATCCTTATACTATCCCTATACTATATAAAATTTCAAGTAATATAAGAATAAGCGAGATGGTGTTCTAAAAATCATGAAGCAGAATATACCCAATGTACGTAATGTGTGTGGTAATTATGAAGACACTTATTTATGACATACATAACTATAAAGTTAAATAACTACAAAAGCACGTTGTTAGACCCATTTTTATATAAAATTCATGAACTTACATATAAAAGAAAATAATTTATGAAACAACTGTGACGGTTATAGTTGCGAGATCGATAACACATTAATTATTTACATTATAAAAACTGTCCAGTCTAGCTAAACTTTTCGTATACTCATACAATATAATGATAAAGTACTGAATCATTCATGCATTTAATTTTAAATTTATATATGGATGAATATGATATGTATGATACTTATGTATTCATAGACTTACACAGTCGAAAGGAATGATTTTAAAGATGTGACCGAACAAAATGTAAATTATGCGAATAGAAGTCATGAACCTTAGAAACAAATTTCTTTCTATATAAATTATTGATATACATATGTAAATAATATAAATTATACCAAATCCAAACTTTAAAGCTTATTTTAAGCTTACTATAAAGAAAGCATATTTTTATCGAAATTTTGAATAAATAATTTATAACGACAATGTTTTATTTTCTTGTATCTTTCTTATTCCTATTCTCGACAAGAGGTGGTGTGCTAATAACACAAATAATACATGGCGACGCAAATACATTTTCTGTTCGGTAGCTTCATTACATTTTCTTAAAAACATTCTAAGCATCTATAAAACTAAGCATATCTACAGAAGAGAACTGCTGTAAAGGACAATTACTAACAGCCCTAACAATACTGTTGGCAATAAAATGAAGCAATTCAAGCGTCTCGCAATAAAGCTTTCCAGTTAAAGCTTTTAAATTATTAAGTAAATTTAGCGCTAACTTTAATGTTTTCTATTGCTCTAATGCTGAAATATAAAAGCCGTTGACATCTTTTGTAAAGATGACTGTAATATACACAACTGTAGGTATAACTCTTCGATAAATTTATCTATTTGGACCAAATGATTACTTTTATCGTTAAGATAAAATTGTTGCTCAGTCTTTATCAATCCAATTGTATTGGTTTTTTTTAGGATTCAAACCAAATAAATTACTAATTCAGACTTTCATTGTAACGTTGCTATGTTGCTTAGTTTTCGAATGTAACGTTACAAAAAATGAAGATTCAAATCACTTCCTAAATTGCTGAATAAGTATGTATATCAATTCACTCGGTTTAAGTTTTTTTATACCAATTAAATACACACTGCTGTCTGCGATTTTATACTGTGATGTGCAAGTTCGATATACTTTTTAGACGTATCAGTTTTCCGATATTCCTTCATTTAAGATAGTTAAAGAAAACCGATTTTGAAAGATCTACTAAAGGTCTTTAAAATTTTCATGAAAATTGGTATGTAGAGAGGTTTTGAGGGATAGCCATTCTAATGGCGTTGTCGGTATTCTGATATTGAAGCGTCTTGTAGATCTTTACCTGTAATTGATGCATGCAAAACAAAAGACGGACAAATTTAAGTTTTTTCCATTTATTTCCTTTTTTTTCGTTTTATTTACATTTTATTAAAAATAATTTTTATTACTCCTCTCCTGGACACCTACATAGCACAGTATTTGGTCCTCCATCAATCCTCTCGTTTAGAGTTTAAATATAGGTAATATAAAAAAAAACTGTGGTTTTAGTACCCATACATAAGCCTGCTAAAAGATGACGTTATTACTATGAGTTTTTTTTTTTCAGTAATCATACTTATTTCTCTAATGTATACTCGTATATGATTCGGAAATGAAAACTTGAGATTTAAAAAAATAAATACATTTTTCGTAAGGTTTTTGACAATAAACTGAAACCTTTAGTAGATACTTAACGTATAGTATAATATATGTTATTAGTTTTTATGTTAATAAAAAGAATTCTTGAGATGGAGAACGATAACTCAATACATATCTTCAATTTATATTTATATGCAGGTATGAAGTTAAAAATGTAAATTTTGGGTTAGAAAATATAAAAAAAAAATGGAGCTTATTGCATTAGTTTATATTAAACCTAATTATGCATAGAAGGTCTTTTATCCTTTTTGTGAAATTACCACGTGAATAGTCGCAAGAAATATGTTTTTGGATATTTCCCTTATTTTAAATTATACCCATAATTACGAGAAATAAACTGTTGACCTGCGCAGGAAGCATTTTTGAGTAGAGAAAATACGTAGAGCTTTTAAGGGGATATAAACATTCAAGAATATTATATAATTGAGGGTTTCTATTTGCAATATTCCAATATTATGTATGTATGTGTTCCCCTTTTAAAAGTAAATTAAAATTGAAGTTGAGAGTGGAGATTGAAACAATTGTAACATTGTTAGATTTTGTTATGATTTAAGTTACTTAAAGTAAATTATATGGATTTCATGTCAACCCCAGATAGTAACAGTTACTTATCGTAACTTATTTCCGTATCGTATATTTAACTCCATTAATTTATGTATATTTGAATTATGTCCATTTGTAGTTTCATCTTATATATCAATTGATTTAGTCAAAAATATCATTGATGAACTCCCATAATTTTGAGAAACAGAAAAAAATTCAAGAAATTCAAGATAATTTTGTTTCAATTAAAATTTATTGAATTAAACGAGGATCAATGATATTTCAATAAAATGTAGTTTTGAATTGGGATATGTAATGGATATGGGAATAATAAAGATGTCAATATATGGGAACAAAACAACTTTTGGGATTCACTAATTGCACTGTTATGCACTTTGACGCCTCATTCTACATACTATAATTACATATTCTAGTTGCCTATCGCCAGTGAGTATTCGACACAAGATATTGAAATGAAAAATTAATTAATAATGAAAAAAAAGTAATGAGTTCTGAAAGCCTACAGTACATAACCTCATTAAAGGGGAAAACCACGTTGGGTAGTTTTACTTGAATGGTTTTACTTATTATTGAGAAAAGAAAAAATTAAAATTTCACATTTCCCCATATTTAACTTTAAAGGCTTCTAGAAAGAATATTTAAATTAAAAATGTCAGTTTTAGTAGTATTGCCGTAGACATAAAATCAATTCACAACTATCCAACAAATATTGAATTGAGACATAAAATCGCGGGAAATTCAAATTTGGAACGTATTAAAATGTTAAGTTTTTATTAAGTTTATTGTGTGGAGGACATTTTTGTCTTCTTTGAGGACGGAGAACATTTTTTTCGAATGGAGAACTGGGACGGGTGCCAAGCCTGGTCATACGTATATGTTTTTAGCTCATAGTACGTTAAAATCTCAGCGCGGCCAAATTTACGAAATTATATTTGTTCGCCGTTTGAATTTGTAGTACCTATATTAGTATAAGTATAAGTATATAACAATAAAATAAATATGTATAGGTACTTCAAATATAACAAATTGCATAAATTTTACAAGATCATTTACACTTACTAAATATAGTCCATAGAGTATTATAATATAAAAATAGTCTTCATACCGTACTAGATTTAAATCTAGCCAAGTTAATATTATCCCTCTCTCTACAGACATTAACATATGCATTATCCTCTAAACGCCCTTTCTTATTCATTCCAAGCATTTCCTAATTTTGTAATAGGAAAAGGAAAGGTCAACTCGTATTTATTAGTGCCATCAATCCAAAGCATTAAAAGACAAGTTTAAGGTTTAAGCAAAGAAATACAAAATGTATGTCACAATATATGTTTATGTAGGAAAGAGGGAGGACAATGATGTACTTTTTTTGGCAATCATCCCTTGTTATAAACATTCGGGATAAGTAGCATAATACATTTTATATATATATTCTATCTATGGTAAATGTACATACATATACATATATACATATATTGTTATATATAAATTTGATAAATTAACTTATATAAAATTTATAACATTAAAGGATGTATTTGGCCGATCCATTTGTTATTTTTATTTACGAATTCAATCTTAAATCATTATATGATATAGATCTACAAAATCGACATTTTTTGGTAGTTAGTGGAGGACAGATTTTTATTTTTTACATATTTTTTCCAAATGGACAGACAGACAATATTTGTTATGCCTTTTTATGGATATGTAGATATATTTATATAGGCTATATTTATATAGGTATAGGTACCTATCATCAGTATCAGTCAGTACTTATATGGATATTGGATAGATTGTACCTGTACTTATTGATTTTTAAATGGACATACATATTTTATTTTAATGTTTAACATCATTTTGTTTAAAAGCTTTTTGTCTCAAAAAGCTTTGGTTATATGTATCTGCATAAAACAGGAATTTACACTTTTAACTAGATTAGTTTTTTTGTTTTTGTTTTTGTAACCATAAAAGTAATTTGATTAGAGACGAAACGAGTACAGATTAATATAAAACATACATACACACAAGTATGTATACAAATCTTTATATGTACGTACCCTTACTTATATAATAAACCATTTTTAATATGTAATTAAGAAAGAGAAACGTTGTGATGTTAAGGTTTATTTTTTTAGAGAGAGCTAATGATGCACTTTGCTCAGGGCCACATTTAAGAGTCACACACAAAAAAAACATTTTTTCTTCCATTATTTATTGCTTAAGCTTATTTAATACGCTCTGGAGATTAAGAAGTAAGTATGGCTGAAACGATTCTGCAAGAAAGTGAATTTCGTTATACTACATAGGTTATTTTTGTTCTTTTTTTTTAAATTTAATAAGCCAACAGACAAATGTACAACTGATTCCCTAATCCATGAATTTATGCTAAAATATTGTACACATGGTTATAGATAAATGACATAGAACTTTAAAAATAGAGATAAAATATTAAAAATCGCTCACACTTGGAAAGAGAATCGTTTTCAAAATTGTATATTTCATTAGGATTTTCTAAAATTGCTTATAAACACTATACGACCTGTAATTTAAAATTGAAATGCTCAAACATTACCGGAAAGAGGACAGATGTTTTATTGTTAAATTGGCTGCCCAAACTTTTTAATAACAGTGTTGGAGATAATACTTTTAAAGACGATTTAAAATTGCCGCACAGTTTAAAGGTACAAAAGCTACTCATTCAACCCATATGATGTCAATTAAAAATTTGGTAGTGGGTATTATAAGTTTGTAACGCCCCTTAATACTCATCGTAGAAGAAAAAGTGAAATTTTAAATCGAAACCAAGTTTCCGGCTAAATGGATGAAGCTAGAAAAGTGAAATTTTAACAATTTAAAGATAAAAATTTGCACTGTTAAGTTGCAAAGCTTATTTATTTTACTTAAAGATATAATCTTCATTATTATGATCGTAAATTTAAGTAAGTTTCCGGAACCTATATTTATTCAGATTTCAGATTTCCGAAGATCAGTCTTAGGACATATATTGTAACAATAAAGATGAAACTAATTTTGAAACCAAAATCAATTATTTCGATTAGGCTGTCAAAAAAATATTTCAATGTAGCGTATCTTTAAATTTGAATGTCCGTTTGGTGGAATAATTCAAATAATAAATACGAAAAGAAAAACTACAAAAAATAAAAAAAAAAAAAAACTAATTACCATTTGGGAGGTTTTATCATTGGTTTGCATATAACAGCAAGCTTCTACTAGAGATATATTTATGTATGTACGGCGTGCTAGCCATAAGGGTATAAAAAGCATTTATTTCTTCTTCACCATTGGCTCGTCCGCAAACCATAAACACATTTCTGGTATTTCCTGTGAAAGGATACTATTTATTATGATTGAAATCTTCAATATTTACAGTTTTGAAAAAGATCCTTCTATGAATACACATTTACATTGGTTTATTGATTTGGATAGTGAAAAAGCTGCCTCTGTGTGGTATTCTAGTGGTGTGGTGTAGTATGTTGTGTTATTATGCGTAATATGAATAAATGAAAAAAAATAAATAAATCTTTCGCCACACTTGTTATTGAAAACGATTTATCCGGAAAATAGAAAAAAAAATGATATTTTTGGTTCCGGTCTTTTTTCTTTTTTTCTTTTTTTTTTGCTTTATATTGAATTTTCTGACAAAAACGGCAAAAATATTATTTTCAGAAATCTAAATAAATATAAGTATACATATATGTATGTATCTGTGGAGTTTTCTGATTTCCTTGCTTTTTTCTGCTCAACTGAAAGTAAACGGTAGACATATATGGATAGTAGTTTCATATTGATAAAAAGTCATTAATAATAAATAATAAATTCAATAGTTGTGAATAGTTGAGGAAGGTTCTAATCGCTTATTTATTATCATTAAGCCAGTTTATACATATTTCACCAAAAAACATATTTAAGATCATCTCGTTCAGTTTATTATTTCCCTCTCTAGATTTTCCAATCACGGTAGCTTTTCAATATTATAGCAATATTAAGTTTCTATAGGGATTTGTGGAGCAATTGATAAATTACGTAACATTCCCAATGAGTTACTGATTTTCTAGATTTAATAAAAAATCTCAACACAGTGGAAAATTCCTCAATAAATTCACGCTTCATGGTATAATTCCTGCCGTATAACTTAGGTACATATATATTTGTATATATACATACTAATTTAACTATTTGTTTGTTGTTACACTATAGTGATAGACTATACAATAGGTAATATTGAAGTTCTGCATTTTCAATGAATAGTTTACTAAACTGGGATTAAAGCCTGTAATAAATAACCAAGTGTTAACAATGTTTGTTGAATATGTATATATATGCTTATACATAGGTACATATTGTATGTATTTGTATACTTAAGTATACGTCTATATTATATCTATACTATAAGGATCAATCATAAAACAAACTCTATAAACTATAATTATAGTTATGTATAATAATGGCAACGGGAAGACTCAATAAATTGTCCAGTAGATACATACATAGCTCCCTAATATAATCCATATAAATATTTCATAAATTTGTTCCATACAGATAACATATGTAACTGAATCTACATTATCATTATATATACATATGTAGATGTACATACATACATTACATACAATCATATATGTACATATGTACATATAATACGAGATGCGAGTACATAACAACTAAACTATGTTTATTATTGAAAGTTAGTTTACGTTACGTATTCAATGCTAACATCAACAATGAGTTATTGATTGCTAAACACTAAATTATGCTATCAATAGGTTCTATTGAACACAACTTAATTAATATATTTATGTGCTTCTAATGTTATGGAAAATATGCTGTATTAAGCTTATGCATGAATTGTTTAGTTTGGACAAACATAATTCCATTAGCATGATGCTTACCTTCAAACTTTCCACCCCCTCCATGATAGCATAACATAATATAATATAATATAATAAAATCGTCTATGTCTTCATTGTTGTCTTCAAATATTGTTCTATATTATGTATGTTCTAGTATATAATCATTATATTTATACTATATAGATAGATGCCTAAAGTGGAGTAGATAAAATAGTATCTACCTACAGATTTGGTCATTTATAGCATATAAAGAGCCCATGATTCATATACTCGTATAACTATGTAGTTATGAGTACCTCAACCTACTTCAGTTTTGAAGTTACCAATTATATTACAAAAATAATTATTAATAATTTGTTTATTATTATAATACAATTGTGTAGTGGAGGACCTAGTTATTAAGATAAATTCAGAAAATGCCTATTGAGCATACGCCCACAAATATCAATTTTTTATTTCCATCGATGGTGTAATTTTCTCACGCAGCAAGATGTTCGTCGAATTTGCTTGTCCATGGATAGGCCGATTTACATAAATAATTTGATCATTTTCTTTGTTATATGTATTCCCTTTGGTAACAATTTTTAATTAACCGACTGTAATGACTGTAAATTTTAAACTAAAAAGATACTCTCTCCACGAAGCTTTTAACGACAAAGCCCATAATGTTATATAAAGTCTCTAATGTAAAACTATAAAAATATTAGAAAGTAAATTTATTAACAATATTATATGTACATTCTACATGTACATACTGTTGAATGGTAAAGTTATTCTAAACCATAATTTCATTATAGTAATAGTCGTATTTTAATTTAATTCCAATTAGTTTCTATACTATACACATAAGTAATGTGGGAGTGGAAGCATGGGATGTAAAATAAATTGTCTCAAACTTTTGCATTGCTTTTATGTATAAATAATGTTGTGCATATAATTATTTGCATGTAAAAGTTCGAACACTATGTACATATACATAGTTGTTTTGTACACAAATAAGAAATTCCAAATATTCAAAGTTTTGATAAGTTGCATAGACAATAATTAAAATCTTGTTTTGTTGGTCTTTACTTATATTTAAGGGGAATATTCATTTTATGTTTTTCTGTCTTCTCTGAATGTCCTGAATTGTGTTACTGACGCCTTAGTTGTACCCAAATAGTGTTAGAATGTTTCCTTTCTAAATAGATTGAGTGCCTAAAAATTTGTAAGTGCACGATCAATTCCTCTATGTAATTCTTCTATGCTTATGTATATATTATGCTTATGTATATATTAGAATATAGATTGTTTGGAAAGCAAGCGATCGTTTTTTTTCTTCTGGTATCATTTTTAACTTGCTTCATCACCCGAAACTCTATACTCTTCTACACAACTCGCGATCATCGAAATTACAAAATAAATGAATTGAGGTAGGATAGGATAAAGAAGCTTTTACATTATATTCTAATTAAGTTTAATTTACTAATCGCTGGTATTATATAATCCTATGAGTAAATATGGAACCGCTACTAATTACAGCATATATGTATATATGTACATATAAAATACGAAAAATTGGCCTCTACGTACACTGTTATTAAGAAAATTAAAAAAAGTAACTTAAGTGACCTGAAAACATAAAGCATTTAACTGGACTAGTTTGAATTTATGTAAAAGGGAAACGACAAAAATTATTGGTACAAGGAAAACATACAATTAACTAGAAAGAGCTTAATTAATATGCACGATTGCACGTGCTTTCTAACAATATTTTCTGATTTTCTCTCCATTATAATTAGTTAAATTACAAAGTTAAAATTTCCTATTAACAAATTAAAACATTTTTTATAAAATAGTAAAGTAATACTCCAGCCAGCTATAAATATAAATGTAGCTTTTAAATAAAAGCTGACTTTATCCATCACATCACATGGCAACACTGATTTTATTGTGCTTTTTTTCATAATTGAATTCATTGCATGTTTACCTTTATAAAATTTATAATTCAGTTATTATTACAATCTGAAACTACCTACACCACACATTGTTTCATTTGTATAGTTTTGTACATAATATATTCACATATAGAATTGTAGGTGGCTGCATAAATAGATATAGACATAAATATTATGTATCCCTTTTGTATACATTGCATAATGCGCGCAAAGCTCTATTTTCGTTACAATGAAATTTAAGACAGACGTTGTCATGCCGTAATGAATGCAAATCTTCAATTTAGTTTTGATTCAATAGAATAATACAAAACATCATTTTAAAATCGCATTAAAATTCAACCGTAAATGTGACGTTTATTGTTGGAATTGTGGCATAAATACCTACAGTATATGGAGTAAATGGATTGATTCAATAGTAACTCATCAAAACGTACGTTAAAGCTTAGGAAAGCTCGTCCAAAGCTTAAATTTATATATTTATCATCTTGAGAAGCATTAGCAATAAAGACAAATTTGTTTTCCTAGAATGATAGACTATCAATCTATCATGTTACATAATATAACACAATATGTATGTGTATATGTACATATAGTATGTACGTACATGTACGTACATTGTACATATATACATACATATATTAGGCCGGAGCGCTGCTTGTATGGAAAATATAAAAAGTCGTTTCCCGACAACGCTATATAGTGAGGAAAAGTTTTGAAAAGTAAAAAAAACAATATTTTTTTTACTTTGGGGGTAACGCCTTGGCGACAACTGCTCAAAGAAACAGAAATTTTGCAAAAAATATGAATTTTTGAAAACTTCATCGCGAATGTGGAACCAGAATATAAAGTCCGACTTTTACACACTATAGCGATGTCAGAAAAAACATTTATGTAAAACGCTCCAGCCTAATGTTGTATTATATACTAGAATGATTTAATATTTTTTTTTTGCATTATCACAGTATCACTAAAAATAATTGTGACTACTACTCCTTTGGACTACATAATTATGTAGATATCTACATACATTGAATAAAATATGTCCAAACACGTATAATTGGCGCCTTTTTTTTAATCCATTGTATTATTATTCCCACAGATATGTACAATTGTACATACGTATAACCCGATAACACACTTGATGGTGTGAAATCGATTTTAATCCAATATTTCACATAAAACTTGTCATACAACATCACATAATTTTCTTTAACATTAAAAGCTCACATAAAAGCTTATTTGAAAAATGTATGTAATGTAATGTTAATTAAATGCTTTCCTAACAACATTTTTACTTAGTCGGTACATGTAATATATAGCTATTAGCAGTGGCGGATTAAGCAGTAAGCGGACTTAACGGAATACCATGGAACTCTTTTAATATTTCTAAAAGAAAACGAGGACACCATAAAAACTACACCAGACGTCTATCGACATTTCCTTATATTATATTGAAATTTGTTTGTTTGACTTGATTCGTCACTGGCTATTAGAATTGTATATTTTATACAAACATATATATTTTCTTATGTATATATATATTTAGTTAAGTTAGGTAGAGGGTACGTACTACATAATGTACTATATAAATATAAGAAGTACCTAAATACAGTGCAAGCCTTTTGTCGAATATTTTACGGTAAGCGATTGAATTCACCATATATTCGTATAATATAAACGCTTTTCAGAATATTACGATCAAAAGTTCCATTAATATTGAATAGTTTTCTATTAAATCGACAGGTAAATGCAGACCACGTAGGTACTATTAGATTCTGACGGCATGTGAGTTTTGGTTTGGTTTGGTTTAGGTTTTATCAGCCGGAACCATTCGCAAGAATTAAATGAAACAAAATGTTTTATCTATTCAAAGTGAGTTACCAGATATGTTGTTGTTTAATTGTTAATTTTGGTCTCACTAAATTCTACGTGCATAATACCCTACCCCAAATAAATGCCAATATTAATAGTCTGATGGTTATATACGTATTATGTTAGATAGGCCATATTGGCATTTTCCATATACGATTGTATATAGATTGTGGTGAACAATTTGAAATTTGTGTATATACTTAGGAAGATCAAGATATTCTGTTTATTTTTTAGTTTTATATTTGTAGATATGGACATTGTAAATATGCCTTTTGAAGATTACCCCGCAAAGTACCTTAACCCATTATTTCTGAGAATAAAAATAAGCACAGTTACTACATGTGTGACCCAATAACCATATAATATATGCACACGTTAAATATTACTAAATATCAAAATTTAATATATGCAAAACTGATTAAAAACAAACGTTAACAATTGCTCAATAATTATGTACAAACAGGACCGATATTAGGTCAATAAGCGCAATTGTTAAAGTTAATCAACTAGTTTTTAATTAATTAGTTCTAATCGGGCGGTTCCGCGAGTAAGTCTCTTAGCAAACTCTCCAATACATTGTTAAATAACAAAATATAATAAATTATTAAAACTAAGTGTTTTATTATCAAATTAATAAAGTTACGTTTGTTAAACAATTAATAAAAAAAAAAGTTATTGAATAAGTTATTTAGTGTTTCATTAGAAAACTATCAAGTGTTTTATGAATAGTGTGGAATCATCCGGGAGGATCTCAACACAGTGTTTGCGTTACGCTGACGCAACTCTTGGAGATAACCATTATCTCCGAGAATAAGAAATAAGCACAGTGTTTGAGCTACGCTGACGGAATGCTCGGAGATACCCATTATCTCCGAGAATTAGAAATAAGCACAGTGTTTGCGTTGCGCAAGGCTTGGAGATAATGGGTAAAAGTGACTCAATAGACAATTTTTTTTATAAATTTTACATTCAATATTCTATTCTATAATCAAACCTACGCTATTAGTAGAATTTAACTGTAATTTTAAATAAATTTAGATAAATAAAAAAAAAAGCATTAAGTAACTACCATAGATCAAATAGGAGGGCGCGTTATTATTATTAATCTAGCATAAGTTTGTTTACGAATTTTATATACATAAATTCTACAGTAGTTATTTTCAAATAATAATTTGGCTGAAATAATAAATACAAAAGTTTTGTTTTAGACAATTTCCCTATAGTTTCCAAAACTCTTTTAACAACTAAAAAAATATTATTTATTGTTGTTTACAGTTATAAATGTTTGAAAGTTGTTCATGTTTGTGTATAAAGTTAAAATTTTTTTTTATGTTAATAAACACCACAACATTAAAATTTATATCGCCAACTATAACCGTTAAGGGAGTTAGTGAGGTTTGCCAACACATTATGTTTTGTATACATATATTAAATCCCATAGGGTATTAGTACCTATGTATTAACGTAAAATATCTACCTATCTACCTACAGTAAAAATACTGGGTTACAGATATATCGCATGAGAATGTGATTTATTTTTTGTTACCACTGACCAGAACACTAAATTTATTAGCCTGTTTGAAAACACATTGAATTGTGTCCTAAAATATAGTATATATACGTAAATATGCTTTTAATTACCGGGAAATAATCCATAAACACCTGAACAACAATTTTGATCATTTTTTCTTGTAATAAATCTAATTAAAAACTCCACAGAGAGCAGGAAACCTCTTACTTATTTTCTACTGTAAGCGACAAAAGGATAAATTTTGGGTTAAACGAAACTATATTTGAGTAGCACAGAATTTCAAGGATCCGAATATGTAGATATCCTGTAGATAGGTGATCAGGGGCAAAAACAGGAAATCGAAGAAAGTTAATGAATACGTCAATCGTTCATAATATTTGAACAGTAGATCTTTAAGGCTAAGTATGTCCAATCTAATTCAATATCGTGTAGATAAATATATTCGTGAACAAGAAACAAAGCTATAAAAAAAACTAACCGATAAGTTTAATTCATCTATATTACTACATAAAATCTCTAGTGAAAGAATAAATGAGTAAGCAATTTTATAAATTCTTAAATGAACCACTAAAGAATGAATAATTGGCTACGACTTAGTTCGTGTCTATTTTGTCTGTACAACAAATCCCTAGAAATTTTATAAAATTGATTGGAGCGCCATGAAATCTTTATTTTTGTATTCTCTATGTTTGTTGTCATTTCATTTTTTCTACATTCCGACTATCTTCGAGTAAATAATAAAAAATAGGTGCATACGGTACCACAGCCTCCCCTGTACGTTGTCCAAAACAATAGAGATCTTACTCTAGGACTTCATAATGAATTGTCCAAATTTCAGCTTGAATCTTGATCACAGACAGTCAGACATGCATATTTCCACTTAGAATTTCACAAGAAAGAAAATGGTATTAAAAACTCCGTACTAAAGTTTTAATACACTTTGATTAACATCATATATATGAGTGTAAATAGACCCAACTTCATGAGATTCTAAGGCTCCAAAATTTTATACTGAAATAATAAATTTTCAAACGAAATTCAATTGGAAATGCTGTATAATTTCCAAATTAAAATTGAAGCATGCGCCCAAACAATATCAACACTCTCGACCATCCTTTTTCCACAGTCCTCTTTCGCATAAGGATAAAGGGACATTCACTTGCATTTCATATTTTTGCATGATGCATCTTTGTAACAAATTTTAACAATCATGGCTGACCAAAAAAAATAGAAAATTTTCTCGTCAATCATCAACAGTGTGCAGTTAGTTGAAGAATTTGTTTATTTAAAATTGTGTAATTTTGTGTGTTGGTGTTGTAATACAGAAAGTAAAATTTATATTTATCGAAATTGATATATGTACATATGAATCAGTAGGTACCTACTTGGAGGAATAATTATGCCTATACCGTAACACTGTAACAAAAAAGGGTTCCCATTTCAATAATAATTATACAGAATATTGAATTTTAGTAAATATTTTTAAAAAAAATTATTTATTTTAGTAGTTCGTTAATATTGATTTGTGATTGAAGTTTTTTTGCATTTCAATTTCTCAACTTTATACATTTTTATTAGGATCTTTTTCAATTATTGATTTTTCAGCAAAAATATTGCGTGACTACATTGTAAAACTTTTGAAGTCTTATTTTCTCTTATATACATAGTTGCAGTTATCAATATGATGATGTACCTATTAATATTTTATTGTATATGTCCACTGACTAATATCTATATCGATGACGTACATAGATGTATTGAATATAGCAATCAAATTGCTAAACTAAAAACTATTCTATGTATGTACTCGTATATTGATTAAATTAGGCGCTATAAAGTATAAAACGACTTTAATTTTAATAAAAGGATGTGGAGAATAATCTTATTAATGTTTTTTGTAATCTTTTTGTCTTTGGCTTTTCTATGAACTTTAATCTAAACTAAATACAACATAATGAGTATCTATGTAGATAGAATATCATAGTTAGACAAGAACTTTAACTTTGAAAAGTATTTTTCCTATTTTCGCGATGTATTTGTCAAGTATACACCAAAACATCAGTAGATTATCAGTGTAAGTGCATTTGCATATAGCATAAATTGCTGATGCATAAAACAAAGAACGTAAATCAATAAAGGATTTTCAGCTGATGCAGGTATAAGGGAATTATCTGTATGTCAGCAATATTATGTTGCATAGATAAAACATTATTGTAAATATGTATAATAATAAATAGCAATTAGCATTTAAGTGACTTTAGAATTAGTCTTCTAAGAAGTCACTTTTCTAACTTGGTAAAGAAATATTGATATAGATAATCTCAGTGGTAATTTATACGATCACTGACTTGAAGATATAAGCAATCAACGTATCTAGCAAAAAATTCTATAATTAGTTTTTCTTCCAATTTTTGTTTTCAGAATATTCTATCTATCTATCTCCAGTTGACGATCATTTCAAAAATTCTAAATTCTATTAGTAACCTGCTGTTGTTCATCCCTTGGATATTTGACCATTATTGATCTAAATTTGTAAATTTATTTTATTACGGTGTTTAACTTGAGTAGCTAATCCAAAGTTTAACTTATCAATCAATTTCAGTTATTGTTCATATCAATAGATATAGAAAGTATTCCCAATTATGTAGTGATTTTATTAGATGGCTAGTCTTATAGAATTCGTCTTGAACAAAATGTGCTCTTCATTATTAAATAAAAATAATACAAAGTGATCTATGCAATTTCAGAATTTCAATAATTATGTCAACAATAAACAACATAAAATAGAAGATGTTTTCCAATGGGAGCCCCCCTGCCAATATTTCGGGGGGCTCCATAGCCCGAATTAAACGTGGCAAAAAAGGATTGTGGACAGAGAAAAAACGTGCTGGAATGAGTTTTCTCATTGTTATTGCATTTTTTGCTGTTTTTGGATTGATTATAATTACCGAAATCTTAATGATTGATGAAAAGAGTAAAAATATCGGAGTTGGCATTCGTCATGGAAGTTATAATCGTTTAGGGGAATCAGTTCCAGACTATGATGACGTCAAAGAAGAGTACAGTATCGAGGAGGCAGTTTATCTTAGGAATAACAAATTTATTAAAGATTTAAAACAAAATAAGAGTACGTTGATGCTAATTATAATCCACATAATTAAATTAACCAATAATATTTTGACTGTTTTAATAGATATTCAAATATCACTTGCAATACCAGTTGCTCCAGATTCATCGGATACTAAAAATTCTGGCGGTTCGATTCCATGGGGATCGTTACTACCGCCAAGTATTGAAATGACACTTCCGCCATATCAACGAGATATGAGTCCCACTGATGGTGTTTGGAAAATTGTCAATGGAACCAGATTTAAATTTTTTGTGTTTTCTGCATTTTACGATCGACGTGGTGGTAAACTTATCAGAGTTATTGGTGCTACAAAAACAAGGGGTCCGGAAAAGGTGTGGTGTAGACTATGGTATCCATTAGATAAAAATAGTACTTCCTACAGATCATCATCTGTGATGGCTAGAGTTAAGGTTAGCGAATATGTAGATAAATTGCAAGATACCAAAATTTTAATCTATTTTTTCTAGATAATACGAGAAAATTGGAATTTAAAATATAGTGCATGTTTTGTATTATGTCCACTACATGCACCTGGACTTGATGTTCCGTATGCTGTAAGCATAGTAAGCAAAATTCGTGCACCGCCCGGTAATGTTCTTATTGTCAAGAATACCGATCAAGACCTCAATTTAATTAATCGTACCAACATAAACAGTATTCCTGATAAGATTGGAGTTTGCATTAAGCCTTTTCACTTCAATTATGATTCTGTAAATATAATTTGTCAATGTTCACAATTCATATTCATAATTCCAAATTTACAGGCCTTGTATTTGTTGGAATTTTTAGAAATGAACTCTTTGCTAGGAATATCTCATTTTACTTTTTATAATCACACACTAGGACCGCGTGCTGATTGTATACTAAAACACTATATTGAAGATACATTTTTGGCACAAAATACTTCACGTTCATCGGAACGGCCTACCGTTTCAATGTTACCATGGGATTTACGAATGAGATCACAAAAAGAAATTCGTACAGAAGGACTATTCGCAGCATTAAATGATTGTCTATATAGGAATATGTATAGGTAAGTTTATAGGGAATTTTTGTATTTCTAGATGTCTTTCGAAATAAAAGTTAAATCTGAAATCAACATTACAATTTAAGTCATAATTTTTATTGAATTTAACAAAGAGGCACTTAATTTTAGGTATCAATACGTGGCTCTCATAGATCTAGACGAGTTTATTATTCCAAGACACAACGATACATTAAAGGATTTATTAAAGTAAGTAATAACTTTGTGTCTCACCATATTAACTTCATTTACAGAATGCCTGAATGCAGCTTTTTAAAAATCGCAACATCTGACGGTAGAAAACTTCCATGCTTCTACCATTTTATCAACAATTACCTTCTACACCAAAATTACTTGTCCAATTATTGTCTGTTAAACTAAAAATTAATTTAAGATACTCTCATAGATGAAATTAACATATCGATGAATGATGTTAATGGTTGCGATTATGATCAAATTTATATATTTTATAAAAATAAATTAAAATCTAATAAAATTATTAACAATATAGATGGCTTTCGTTGAGAATTAACAATAGAAATACTGGTGCTTATTCATTTCAAAATGCATTTTTCTATCTACAATTTGCTGATGACTTAATGATATACAAAACAAATACAAGTAATCAAGCGTTAAGAGGTGCTTTAGTAACTCAGAGAAAAACAAGAAGGTAAGATTAAGAACAACATGTTTGTCTAATAAGAGATTAATATATGTATATTGGAAATTTTAGGCGATCAAAACTTCATCCACAAAAACAAAGATCAAAATACATTTGCAAACCAGAATCTGTCATTGAAGCCGGAAATCATTTCGTTTGGGAATTTATTCCCGGTAGAGGTTCATTGAATGTTCCAGCTGATGCTGCTATTCTACATCACTACAGGGTAATAGAAACTAAATTTAAAAAAATTAATTTCTACAGCGGCCATCAAAATGTTTATTCTAGGTTTGCGAGTTTGGTGGTGACGATTGCGTTAAAACTCCATCAGTTGTTGATCGTACAGCACAAAAATATACAGAAAATTTAGTGAATCGGGTCGAATATATGTACAACAAATTAAAAGAGCCTTGTAAGTTACTGAATCTTCCCCCAGTTCCAACACAAGCACCACCGACGCGAAAAAAAATTCTAAAAATTAAAAATGCACAATTATCAACAACATCTGATAAAGTGAAACAGTATGAGGACACTAAAAGCTACGAAATCAAAGTGATATAAAAAGAAAAATAAAATTTTTTTTTTTTTGTAAAATAAAATAAACAATAATATTGTATGATAGATAAACTTAAACACTAATTATTATTGGCCTATCTAAATTAGACATTATTCATAGTTTATAACTTTAAACAAATTAAATATGTTGCCAAGTATATTGTTTTTGAGCCTATTACAATATTACATAGGTATAATTAATGTGTTGTTTTTTTATTTACCGTAAGTTGATACTACAGCCACCGATCACAAAATATAGTAAATCTATAAAATACTAACTAAATACTATATACTTACGAAATGAAAAGCATATCAGTTCAATAAATAATAATAAATAAAGAAAAATTGTTATCACTTTTTATGATCCAACAAATATTTAAGAAAATTCACCTATCATCTCAAGTTATTAATAGATAAACACACTTTTGTGGAGTGTCCCAAAACCCTGTAAGTACTACTAAACCATATTCCTTTTACTTTGAATTACGGTGACTATATAACAGTGAAGACAAGTACTTACCAATTTTTGCTTCTTTCCTTTGTTCTTACTTAGTTCCACTGTTCTGTTAAAAATTTTTCTCTTCCTTCACTTCTTCACAATTTTCCCATTCACTGTTCTTTAATTTATTATTGCGTTTCACTCATTTCCTCACAATTTCCTCGTTTTACTATTTCTTCGATAATTTCCATTTTTGTTCATCACTTTTTACTATATTTTCTTTAATAATTTCTTATGAAATCTTCTCTTTTCAATCTTTACCACCAGTCATATCTCAAACCTCTTCTCTCCCTCCGTTTTTAGCCAATACCATGCTTAATTTCGGTTTTTGTTTTTCAGTTCAGTTTCGGTTTCACCCTCTACTTACAACTGCCATCATGTCATAAAGAAAGAAGTCAATTAATTGAATATGTTTGTATATTTAGTATAGTGAAGCAAGTATTTTAATATGGTTTTAATTTGGTTGTATTGGAGTGTGATTTATGAATACCTAAACGGAAGCCAACTTAGGCCTATTGTATTATAATCCAGTTATATTTATCTCAATTTTGTTTCTTTTTACGAAAACCTTACAAATGCTCGCTATTTCACCGTCATTTTTAAAGTATTGCCATTTTTTAGGTGCAATTTAACTACCAGACCTCAGATTCAAATTAACATAGCAGAGAAAATCACTTCATGTTTC
>JANSTT010014441.1:49227-99177 GCA_026745375.1 Platyura marginata | reverse complement strand
TGCCATTTTTTAGGTGCAATTTAACTACCAGACCTCAGATTCAAATTAACATAGCAGAGAAAATCACTTCATGTTTCAACCCCAGTCGATTTTGAGCCCATCATCTAAGCCATTTCGTTGGTTAAGTGTCTGTATATGTACTTAGTTCAGTGAGAGAAGGTCAGAAAGTCAGCCGAGAAGGTGGCTGAATGACATAATTTTAAGAATGAACAAAGATTTCATAAATATGACAACAACATTTTTTTTTCTCCCATTTATTACTCATTGGTTTTTGTTTCTTATTGGGGTACTATAATAAAAACTATATCTATTTAAGTTTAAATTAATACATTAAGAGAAAATAAGTTAAGAAATCACTGATCACTTTAAGGATCAATTTGTGTTTTCTATATCAAATATTATTATGTACTCGTATAGAACCATAAAAACGTTAATATTTTTTGCAATATTTATATATAGTGCATTTTTATCTTATAATAAAGCTAATTTATTATTTAAAGAGTATCCTTTTTTGTGTCTGTATTTTACAGTATTTTATTAGCAATAATAAATTTTAAAAACTTTTGCTATCTACTCCAAAATGTATTCAATACTTTTTAATTTTATTTATTTTTCTTTTTGGTTTGTTTAATTATATATTTAAATTTACTGTGTTTCGTAAATTTTGCTTTTAATAAGTACATTAAACCTTTTATTTTATATAAATATATTTACAAAACTAATAATTTTTTTTTTCAGTGCAAGGCAATTGGTAGCTTTTACAATTAATCACAATTCTTGTATGTTTAAAATAAAAATTACAATAATAGGAAACATTAATTAATTATGACAAAAATTACTTTTTAACTATAATAGGTAATTTATAATTTATTTTTTAAAGGCATTGAAGATTAAAGATTTATAAAGGAAATTTTTTAGCATCATACATTATTTTTTTTTTTAAATATTAAAATTTCTTTTACGAATCGTTATTTTTTTTTATTTATGCGTATCAGTGAAAAGTTTTTAATTTAAATGAGCCGACTTATTTTTGCCTATGAATTTAGAAATATTCAATAAGAGGTTTTTAGTGTAGCCCGATCAAGTGATCAATAATTTGGAGGTTTGTCTATTGAATAATACCCTAATAAGCTTTGCCGAAGTAGTTGTCTCAAACATGAATCCAGAGCAGTAAGACTATGTCAGTTAAATCGAAAAATCTGTGAATCAAATATGTAGTTCTAACAAGTTAACCTTATAAGGTCCAATATTGTTCTTTAAGCACCTTAGAGTTAGAGAAGTTATACACGAGAAGCGTGAACATCTCAAAATTTCCTGCTAGAAATGATTTAGAAACACCATAAAGGCAGTGACATCATTTCTGTCAGCAAAATAAATTTGTGTCTAACTTCACTCTATTAAAAATCATTTCGTAAGAAGTGTTTTTGAGAGCTATTTTTTAACATTTTTCTTATCAAATATAAAAGAAATGAAAGAATGCTCGGAAGGTACTAAACGAAAGAATTTAGAGAAAAAGGGCTTTTTAAAAATTGTAAGAATAAATTTGAATTTTTGACAATAGTTAGAAGAAATTTGAATTTAATGTCACTTTAAAAATTGTTTCGAAATATTTCAATGCAAATTGAATTAATAATTGAATTGTTTTTGAACTTATGATAAAAAAATGCACATGACATTTTACTACAGAGTAAAATCAAAAATAGTTCAGCTCATTTAAAAACCAAAACTTTAATAATGTTTTTTTTTTAAAAAATAATATAGAATAAACAACATGTGATATTTTATCAAGTTTATTTTTATACCAAAAAGATTAAAATTAGTTCTCATTGCTACGACTAGAAATTAGAATGCTATTTTACTACGGAATACTTTTGTTTAAAAATTTTACTTTTTAGAGCTTTTTTTTTGTTTTGTCTGTTAAATAACTTGAAAATTAATTCGATCTTCATTGTTATTTTTTACTTAACTACTTACTTATTATTATAATAGCTAAATCGATTTTATTAATAATTTAAATTCATTTCTAGGGTCGTGGAAATCAGTATATATTTGAACTCTTGAACTATCAATCATTGATTTTAATTCAATTCTTTTTCTTATTGATTTTCATTTTTTCATAATTTCCATGAAACTTTGTCGTTTACATTTTAATGAAAGCAGTTGAAATAAATTATGTATGATTAATGTTTTTTTTGAAATATTATTGATTTTGATTAGTAAAAAATTATTTTAGTTAAATAACTATATTGAAAAATCGAAATCACAGTAATGCAGCAATTGAACGTTCAGAAATGGTTTTTATATTTTTAATGAAAATTATTAATAACTGAATTTATATTTTAATTTAAGCGATAGATACGGCCAGTCAAGTGACGATGAAATGTTATTGGTTGGAATCAGAGTAGATAAAATATCAATTGCGAATATGATTTCAATTGAACATCGGGTTCTTTATGAACCCCACCTGGTATAATATGTACTGTAGATCACCTGGTATCATAAATGTTAAGTTTATTATATGGTTGTGGACAAGTCTGACTATTATTTTTTTTATAAACGCACATTGCTATACAATTCTAATATGTTAAAAGAATTTTTCCAGATTATGTGTTTCAATCTATATATTTTGTTAGCATATTATGTAATCCCTCGCAAATATTGCTTCGTTTAAATAAATATATATATAAATATACGCAATATTTACTTAGCATTCTGACTGCCAAGTTGAATTCTCAGAATATTATAAAGGGAAAATAATTTTCCTTTTAAGCTTCGAGCGTTTTTCATTTCAATAATATTCAATCCAACCCATATTCCATAATAATAAAGTTGCCAGAATATTAATAAAGTTGCCATAAAAATAATGAATTAATGAAGTTGTCATAATTATAATGATTTGCCATCTTTGACACATAAATTGAAATAAAACTGGCACAACAACTGATAATATCAGTTTGATATTCTGATATAATTATAAATAACTCGCACAAGCGATACAACTCGGACTATGTGATAAAAAAAAGGTTTCCTTTAACTTCAAATAATAATTTGAATGGCCGTATAAATCTGCTAAGTTAAAAGTTGATGATGCATTATAAAGATTTTTTTCGTTCGTTTATGTGTGACATCTACAATTCGATTATAGCTTATTGTTTGGTTTAAAAACGCCCACTCTAAAAGTATATCAATTTGTTTAAGCACTGAGCACATATAATTAATTTTTAAAAAAGCCGTTACTTTAACCCATTAATAACACAAATTACACATGATACTATAATAGTTTTGAGACTTAGAACACTTGATTTTTTTTTTCAATAAATGCGAGTAAATTTTGATATTATGTATGTAAGTAGAGCGGATTATTAATTATATAGAAAAATATTGTTATTTAATTATTATTAATTTAAAAAAAGGAGCAATCAAGGTTTAGCTTTTAGTTAACAATACTAATTAAATAAACACTGCTTTTTTTGAGTGATAACACCATTATGATAACGACGAAAATAACAAGCAGAGTACTCAGAGGTGGTTCAGGTCGACAAACACACACAGCAAAAATTTCTTATTCAACGTTATCGGTTGAACATAAATAAATAGTTCAGCACGAGTTCGAAAATCGTTTTTTTTTTATATGATTTTGAAATTGAAGAAGATTTCAATATTTTAAAAGTGGCAGCAAAAAGTTAGTATGTAGTTAAGTAGTTTGTATACAAAAGAAGAAAATATAGATTACTAAGTATACAAAATTGAGATATAATAAGTTATTTTCAAAATTTTTTTTTTTTTTGTAATAAAATTGGCGGGTACAAAGAATTATACACATAATTTAAAACTATACAAAATATTATATAATTATTTTGGCACTTATGAACAAGACAGATTTACAGGAAATTGTGTTAGCATTTTTGGCAATTTAAATGTATCGTTAACCAAACAAAATAATTAAAAAAAAAAAAACAATTAAAAAATTTTCAAAACGAAAATCTTCATCAATTAAAATCACTGTCAACCTGATCCCACCCCTATATCCACGATTCCTACATGGCATTCAGTACTCTTCTACTATTTCCGCCGCCACGGTGTGGACTATATTCATCACGTTCCCGTCTACTTGATTGTGGTGGTTGATTTGAACTGGAATAGCGATTATCTCTTTCACGTAAAAATTCACTTTCATCATTGTGCCGATGCGTCATTGCATGTCCTCTACTTGTGAAATCAGCCCCATAATTTCGTTCATTTAATAAGTCCTCATCATTTAAGTCATAGTGTAACATATCACGTTCACGTGCATGTAAACGATCCCGTTCACGTTCACGATCACGTTCTCTTTCACGTTCTCGTTCACGTTCCAAGCGCTCGGTTCGTTCTCTGTCACGATCTCGTTCTCGATCTCGGTCATGCTTACCAGAACGACGATTATGATGATATGCTGCACCTTTTCAACAAAAATATTGCAAAATGTTACAAACGTATTAATAGGAACATCTAAATCAAAACTGTAATTAAAATAAGAACAAAACAGAAAACCCAAACAAAAAAAAAACAAAAAAACTGATTCAAACTAAACCAAAAAAAAAAAATTAAACAACTAAAAGTATTAAGTTGCTGGAAACACCTTTCATAATGTTTTTAATTCATCTAGTATAATTTGGTTTTTTTTTACTTTTTATTAATAGAACAAACATTTTTAACAAAAAATAAATTCATTACAATTATGCTTTTTGGACCAAGGAGCTATATTGTCTTAATTTTTCTCATCAGGCATGCGACAAACTTACGCATATAGAAGTAGTACTTTTGTTAATTGTAAGTTGAGTGTATTCTACATAGTAAACGTATGACGTATATTTCTTTCAATTATGAAACAAGAATTCTGTAGAATGGGAAACATAACAATCAAAATTGGCGGAGAGATTTGTTGACAGCCACTAATGTAATGGACTATTATATTAGGACCCGTTATTTATGCAAAAACTTAAATATGGTCGAATAAAATTTACTAGCGATATGGTAACAACTCAAAACAGATACAAAAACGGAGTAGTACATATCTCTCTCTATTCAACAGTGTTAAGGGGGAAAAACAAAACAAAACAGAAATAAAACAAAATCAAACGTAGCGTGCTCGATTACCTTTGCTTAAAGCTTGAAAGAATTTTGAAAACATTTTTCTTACAACAAAATTAAAAACCACAAAAAATGTCTTCACAAAATTCTTAAAAATAGCTTTTTATAATTAAAATGTTAAGATATAAGCGACAGAGACATATGAACTGCAACTGCCCCAGCTCCACGAACAACCCCTGGACTCACTGTTAAAAAGAAAAGCAGAAAATCTACAAAATGTTATTTAAAAAAAAAAAAAAAAATATCGTAATTAAATATAAAATAATGTAAATTTTAAAACTCAAAAATAATTGATTTTGTGACCTGATTTAGTGTTTACATATATCTTCGTGCTATATCTTCCAAATCAAATGCTGAAATGATAAGGATTATGGATAACTGTTGTGTTCATCAATGTACAAAATTACGTAAAATTATAGTTAAAGTGAAAATGGTTAATAAAACTTTTTTTTATAAATATGTCATTGTTTTACATTGGTGCATTAAATAAATACTCTAGTCATCTGAGACAAAGTGACTAAATTAGTCTCGATTGACTGTCACCAATCTAGAAAATATTTATGATGATATTGATGGTGAAATTTAACGAAAAACCTTAGATAAAATCTCTCAAAATGTTTGTACCTTTAGTGAAAATGAAGATAATACATTGTTTGTAGTTTTATTTATGATCGACAACAACCTATATTCCTAAGAATTTAATGGAGTATGATCTGGTTAATTAAACGTCAGAAAGAGTTGGAATAACCAGAGGCGTTGTTGAGTCGTTTAAAAGTATAAGTAAATTTTAAATCTGTTCAAATTCTTTACACCATCTTTATATTGTAGCTTAGGTTCTATTTAAACGACTTAAAAATATTTTAAAAATGGTTTCAAAATAAGAAAACTTCGCTCTGAGAATCAAACGACGGTTTCATAAGAAACAACATTAATAAAAAATTGAGTACCCAAAAGTACTGATGCCATTAAATAATCGTACAACTTACAACTTCTATAATTTAATATTCAACTTTAAGAGGAGTTTTTATTTCTTCTTTTTAGTTGAAATGATGTGAACATTTTTTTTTGGAAAAAACTAATCCCTAAAAAAAATAAATAAAATTTTAAAATCAAATACCAACCTGGTGGTGTTGGACCCATTCTATCGACTTCACCAGTGGGTGATATTTCCTGAGATGGTAAAGCTCTAGCAATTGTTAAAGCGGCTCTTTCAGGTGGATGTGTCGCTCGCCAATATGCCTGAATATATAAATGTTAAAAACCATAACAATAGAATTCTCTGGTAAATAACTACCTCAAGATATTCGGCTATATGTTCGCAAGCATCTTCTAACTGATTTTCATCTAATATCACATCGAACATTTCGGGTGGACATTGGGCCAATTTTTCAGCAGCCACCATTTGTACTGACAAATTTTTTGCCTGAGCTTTGCCACGTGATTTGATTAATCGCTGTAAAACCTAAAAAATCAATGGAAACTTTATAATTGCTAATCTAAAGTAAATTAACAAACAGAACTTTATTATAGCTTATTTAAAATAACTCACCTTACTACTACTTATTTTTAAATAAACTATTGTTGGCGCTAATGAAGTTTTAGCTAATTGTGACGGATGATTTATAGTATCACAATCGAGTACAACTAATTGAAGTGTTCGTGCTAATTCGAATATACGTTCTATTTCAGCCTAGAATATTTTAAAATTCCCCTTAATGACATTCATTAATTAATAAATATTTTATGTTATATCGAACCTGCACTTCTGCTAAACACGATGAACGACTATTGGATCGTTCCATAATGGCACGTTTCGATGGATTATTCATAAGCGACCGTTTTGCTAATGATATATCCGCCATTACTCGTGTTATAATAATACGTCCTTCAAATCTATGTTTGAGAAAATCGAATAGAGCTTTTTGCATCATATCTGTAACTTCGTATCCTTTTAAACTTGGACCCACTAGTACAACAGGCCGCATTGATGGCACTACATCGTACGGTGAAGATGTTTCCTGTTTTTTAAAAAATGGTTTACGTTTTTCTTTGGTTGGCGGTGTCGCTAATGGTGTTTTGGCATGCCGGGATGGGCCCATAGAATCGGATTCATCACCTTAAAATTAATAAATAATTTTTAAGATTTTTTGTTGCTATTGCTAGCAATTAAAATGAGTGAATATTTAAGCGCATTCACGTATTGAACATTTTTAATGTTTTAAATTAAAAAAGCAATATTAACTTCGTGATAAGCTAAGCTTTTTAAAATTAATTATCACGCATGCTCAAAAAAAAATAAGTCAAGTCAAAGTCAAATTAATTAAATAAAAATTAATTTATTTTATTCTATAAAGAATGAAATAAAAAGAAGTTTTAGCTTTCATTTTTTAAAGTGTAAATGTGTGCTAACCGTTCACACAATGGGATTTCTACTGGTGACAAGTCAAAATTACCTTTATTTAATGGAAATTATCTATATTTTGAAATTTGCTCTTTTTAAGAGAGTCCGGGTATGTTGGACACAAATTTTAAGATCTGTCGGCGTAAATTATTTTATTAAAAGTCATATTATTTTCTAGTCAGTCATATTAATCTAGAAGTATGTAGTTATTAGATTTTTAAAAAGACCACTGTGGGCAACAAAATTTATCCATACCAAAAAATACAAATTTACTATTTGTATTAAAGAAAGTTGAAATTTGACTTACTTTTATTGAGCATAGTTATACTAGTGCTAATTGCTAGTATTAAACAGCATTGTGAATTAAGCTTAAAAGAGCGAACCCCTCAAGCCAAAAATAAAACATTCTAATTCTATAAGGAAATTTGTTAAAAACAATAATAGTAATTAAACCATGCGTGTAAAATCCTGTACAGGAAATAAAACCATTTATAACTTTAAATGGTGATCACTGGATAATCCCTTGATGCAAAATACAAGCTCTTAATTCTTAGTCATGGGAGATAGAATAAAATCCGTAATTTTTTAATGTTGCAGTTACTATTTTAAGTAAAACCAGTAAGGAAAAAATAATATTTATAAGAACATTTGTATTATTATCTAAGACTTTGTCCGTATTGAATACAAAAAAAAATCCTAAAAATGATATAAAATTAATTACAGCGCCTTAACGGTAAGACGTGAAACTTTTTAGTCTATTAATGAAATCTTCATTTTTGTATACTCAATAATTGCTTCATATTCAAATGTTCTCTATATATTTCTATTTGCTCCAAAAATATAGTAATAGAGATCTTGCTCTTGGAGTACATAATAATAAACCGTAAAAAATTTTACATTCTCTAGTTTCAGTCGTTAGGGCGGAATCTTGCTTACGGATGTATATTTCGTCTTAAAATTTTACGAGAAAGACAATATATTTGAATCTTTATAAACATAAATTTACTATGTATGTACATATATTTTTATTGAGCTCATATTATGCAAATCCTGATCTTTTAGTGCATTTGAACAAATAAATTTTAATTATTTATGAAAAATAAAAATTTAACCTGAATAGTACAACGAAACACAAATACAATGTTTACACTTAAATAATTATATACATCGAATTTGAAATAATTTTTCTATATTAAGGAATTTATATGGCATATTGTATAGAAATATATAGAATATAAATTCCGCCTATCTTTAAAAGGTCGTAAGTGGAAAAAACGCATTTTGCAAATATGATATTTAAAACATATGAGAGAACCAAGCTCATATTTGCAAAACAAATTGTTCCACATACAACCTTTTAAAAATAAGGGAACGCATTAAGAATGCTGCAATGTTTTTAAGTACATATTTATATTTGAACTCCATTGTCAAAAAATAATTAAATGCAAAAAATCTGTAAATCTTTTGTGTTTTTTATAGCATAATACATAATTATAAAAACATTTTCAGGGAGAAATTTAGATGTTTGGTGAACTATAGCAATATCTTTCATCCTCCCATCTTACACCTTAGGGTTTTCATCCAAGAGTATATTAGGTACCGACATACATCATTCTCAAATAATCACTAAATTTTAGCCATATTAGACTCATTATATATAGTCATAGGTTAGACCAAATTCTTCGCAAATTTATTTCGACTTAAATATTTCCAAATATTCGGCTTTTTTTTAAAAATGGAGGTAATAACTTGAAACAATCAAGGGATAATATAATAATATATATGATCCAAGATATTTATTAGTGGCAAAGCGTGAACTAATATGTACCATGTCTTATAAATTTAGAGTAGACATTATTCCAAAAGACCCTATGTCACATCACTTTGACAAATTTTCCAGTTTACAAGAGACTTCAGAGTCAACGCGTTGACTAATTGGAACCCACAGTGAAAACAACTAAAACTTCTATCAATTATCAAATACAATATGCCATATATTAATAAATAACAACAACAAAACATACACCAAGGAATAATTTGATGTTTCTGTAAGCATTTATGTCCGTTATAAACTTATATTGTAATATAGCTGCATATTTTAACCCTTTTAAAATTATTTTTGGAAAACGGTTGAAAACTGTTCCTATAGTCAAAAGAAAAACATGCTGATAAAAAACGTTAAATCACAAATAATTTTAAGCATGAATTTAATTTAATGAAATTATTTGTTTTTCGTTATGTACAAGATGCAAATGTATGTTTTTTTGTTTTTTTTTTAAAGATATGAATTTCTACTTCAAAAATAATATATAGAATACAATTTTAGATTTTTGTAGACCTGCGAATAAAGAATAAAATTCGATTTCATAAACACTTTTCTGAGAAACATCAAACCTGTTCGAATTTTTCGAAAAAAAAAAATTAAAATAATTATTTTAGTCGATAAAATAATCACAACAACAAAAAACCTAAAACTGTATCATACCAGGTGTAGGGGGTGTGCTACCTCGTGAAGGTTCTGCACCTGGTCCACCGGCTCCCCCTAAATTACCGCTAGACGAACCTTTTGTTGCATATAATCTGGATGATCTTGCAGCAGAGGCCTTTAACAGTATAGTTTTAATGGTAAAAAACGAAAATTGTGCCATTTATTTTAATTGTAAAACTCATATAAATGATACCTGCATACGAATATGTTCTAATTTAACGGGACTGGGTATAAATCCCACATCACAGCCTTCTTTGACCAGTCGACCAATCCACCAATTATTGTCGTATTTCTCCTAGAAATTATAAATATGTTAACAATGCGTATATACAACAAAATTAGATCGAAATTAAATTAATCAATTTACCTTAATATGAAGAAAATCCCTAACATCAAATGAAACTGCACTGCCATGTACAGGGGAATCATCGTCGATATTCCCATCATATGATACATTTGTTCTGACAGCGAACGCCACTGGCTTATTCTAAAAAAATATTATTTCTAATTGGAATTTTCTATATTACTAATAACACTTAGTGAAGAAACTATTCTAGAGAATATTTAAATATAAAAAAAAGGATCTCTTTTGCATACCCGCATTTAAAGATTTAAAAAAAAAAACCAACTATAGCTAAAAGTTCTATTGCGCTATATGCTTTAACTTTGACTACATATTTAACATTTTTTTAAAAATAAATAATATCCAATTGGATATATTAGATTAAAAGAATATATTTTTATAAATTTATGGATATTACATATACAAAAATTATTTACCATATTTTCCAAGAAAGCCTTAACAGAACTTTCTGTTATTATACTACAAACAATCAAATATTTCTTACCCTAGCTTTGTCCAGCTGACCTAAAGCTTGACGTTCTTTTTCTCGCCGAAGCGATTCTTTTTCCTCGTCTAGCGACAGATCGGAGGAGGGCTGCGAATAATTTGAGTCCGCTGATCCCTAAAAATGAGAAGAAAATATATTAAATATATTTTAAGAAATTTCAATGTAAATATTTTACTTGCTTCACTCTCTTCTCAATTTATTTCTACGTCATCAAATAAATAAATAAATAATGTACGTATAATAATGTAGAAAGGATATTTTGTCCGTTTCGTAAATTTATTATTGCTGACAAAATTGTGGATTAGGCTATTAAATTCTATACAATTTTAGAGAGTCTGACAAAATCTCCTTTCCTATCCTTTCTTTGTTTATGGTACTGCCAGCCTTCATAGTTCGACTTGTTTCAGTATATTACAAATTTCCTTTTAAAATATTTTTACCAACCTCTAGAGAGAGTCTAGAGTCTAGACTTTTCTATATAGACTTAAGTCAATAGTTTATATCCGGCCTGAGAAATGTACATTATTAACAAATTTGTTGAGAAATTATTACGACATGCATGTAATTGAGAATGGAGTGGAGTTAATTGTCACCTACTGTCTGTAATACACTTTTCTCTCTAACTCCCTTTCTATTATGCCTAATGAAATGGCAACGAAACCACTTGAAAAGCTTTTAAATAATGTATATATGAAATGGTATTGGAATGATTTTATAAAAAAATCGTTTACAGCCTCCAATATTAATTAGGGTACAGTGTGCGTATATTTGGTCTGAAATGAAAATTTGTATTCTACGCATTCCGCACGTATGTACATTATTTCAAACTAAGATAGCGGACTGATAGAATGAAATTATGTTTATCGATTTGAAACTTTTTGGTGCAGTTCTCATAAGTTTGGATTAATATAAATGGTTAGGATATGACAATATAGTTTTTGAAGTAATAAAAAAATTAATAATTTTTTACGTTTTTGGAGATTTATCATTGCACAAGTCAGAACCGGAACATTATTTTAATTATAGTAAAAATTGGAAAGAGTAAGAGATCTGTATGGATGGTTGAGTTATTAACATTTATTAAATAATAAATACACGCACCTGTGTAAATAACTTATTATATCCACTCTGATAAGCAGTATAGCCAATGCCTAAACCCATTCGAGATTCTCTATGCCCCCCCGATATGGATGGGGCTTCGGATGAAGCTCTCTGAACCATGGGCCGTTCAGCCCTCAACTGTTCGTCTGTTGCAGATATTTTGTAGATTATATTAGTGACACTTTTTTTTATTTATTTGATTTAACAACGAAACGTTAATGTATATTTTAACGTGTAGCTGTAGATATTATTAAATTATAGGTAAACTGTAAATTTCTATACCTTCCTGTGGTAGCATGTAATATTTATTAACAATAACTACTGAATTTTTTATGGCTATAGGCAAGCGCACAATGTTTTCCTAAACTTATTATTATGCATAAATAGCACATTTTTCTAGCATTTCCTCGTTTGTAGAAAATGAAATGAATTTCTGGTTTTGACTAAACAAACACTGTAAATATTTAAAGTTTAAAAAATACAAATTCTAATTGGTATCGCTTCATTAGATCGAAAAATGAATAAAAATAGAACAAATTGAAAATAGCATTATAATTGATCTTAAACTTCCTTGTATAAAGAGATTACGCATTAAGGCAAATAAAATAAATTTATCTTTTGGTCGTATTATAATCTGTCAACACATTGACACTCCTTTCTTGCACACACAATGTCACATCAATATGTCATCAAAAAAAAAAATTATCTTTACAACATAGTTACACCAAAAGATTTCCCCAAGATGTATAGAAAAAACACCTTTTCAAAACAAAAAAAAAACCACTACAGCACAATATTCATGTTTAACACCATCACTCTAAACAAAATATTAAGTTAATAATTTTTTCTTTCGTCCATTAAAAGAAGGAAAACAAAATTCAAATACATTTAGGTATATATTGTTAAATAAAGAAATTTTCTTTCATTTGGAAAACCGACAAAATTATAGAACAAATGCGACTACATACGATGAAAATTACATTGGATGCGCGATACCATACTCAATAAGAACATATCATGAACCATGAATGGAGACGACCGGTTTTTGTTTTTACACGAAGACTGTATTTGGATGTACAGTCCCCAATTCTCGGGAAAATGCGCATAAACAAAATTGGAAAATAGAATTATTCAATTTTTCCAGTTGTTTTCATTTTAGGTTATGTGTATGGTGTATGGTTTATTGGAACAATGAACATGACCAAATTTTTTTTTTAAGGAAGTTCTTTATTCTCCAAATATTTATAATTTCTTATTAAGAATGTCCTGTATGGATATTTGTTTCTATAAAAATAATAAATTATAATTAGGGCCCGGAAAAGTAGAAGAATAACTATTTTTTTCTGGGCTTGACATCAAGTTTTTCTTTTTATGCAACCTATATTGTTTTTCACTATTTCCTTTATCTTTTTCGTATAATCCTCTATTTCTGCATTTTCGGTATAAACCACTATTTTCATCTCTATTTTGCTAATTTTTGTATTTTTCCTTATAAACCTTTATTTTTTTCTTATAAATCTCTATTATTGATAGTTTACCATTTTTTTTATTTTACTAAAAAAAGTATTCAAATTTACCGCCAAATATATATAGTGGAAATGTAAATTCAGCTATTTTTTTTTTAGCGAACTTCTGTGGAAAACTTGAAAATAACTTAATTATACATTTTTATATAAACGAGTGAAATAAAATGTTCCTTTAGTTTTGTTCCTTAATAAATTTTTTTTATTGCTTTTTAGTTATTTTCATAAAACGAATTTGGACTTTTTTTAAATATTGTTATCCTCTATTTTCTTATTTACAATCTCTATTTTCAATTCTATTTAAATATTTTAGTCTCTACTTAATTATAATTAATATAATATGTATGAGTGGCGAATTTGAGAAGAATACAGAGTTGGAGACTCCTCAATTTAATCGCAGTGGAATCGTAAAAATGTGAACTCTCAAAAATTCGTATTTGCTCATAGATCTTGTATTGAAAATTAATTAATTAATAATATTTACGGAAATAGAACCCCTAAATCTCATAAAATATTTTTGACTTAGAATTTCATCCTCTTCTATACACTAGTGTTTCTTAGCCAATTTGTACGTTTACTTCCATGAACAAAAGATGTATTTTTAAAAAATGTTTCTACAAAAAGTTGATTATGCCGATTTTTCGTCCGAATCCATGCGAATTTTGAAATAATTGTTCTATGGATGTTTAATCGAGACGAATTGTGTATTGTTCTTTTACGGCTACGGAACAATTGTGTTAATATTTTAATTTTTTAGTGAAAAAACAGGACGAAACATTTCTCCTTTTTTTGAGGGAATAAGTAAATTTTTTTTTTATTAACTAAATTTAAAATACCATCCATCGATTAGTTCAAGTTCCTTGAGCCAAGTAAAGAATGGCCAACAAGGTGAACGAGGAGGAAACTAAGCAGATGGAAGAGTTCGACGAACCGGCGAGCAAAGTAGATGCTCTGAATTTTTATTAAGTGCACTTACATCCATTACATTGATTAAACAGATACATATGTACCTATGCATTGTATATAACTAACAAAGTTCGTCCACGCCTAACGGAAGCCCAAGGTACCGGAAGGAATGCATATAAAACAGATAAGCAGATGTGAATTACTAAGTGGTGTCTCAAGAGCCAGGGGTATTACAGTACACCAGATATTTATGAAACTATGACTGATAGTATTGTTGTTATTATTAAAACCACATCAAAATACAAAAACGGAGCAACTCATAGATTACATTGGTGATCTTTATTTAGTTATATTTTCTCAAAATAGATATACAATAGGACCCTATACAAAGATAATTAATAAAAAAAATTCAACAAACCTTTCGATTTCTTAAAAACGGTGGCTTGTATGTTGTATTGTGTCGCTGATGTGGATTATTTCGTTTCTTAAAATGCGCCATTTTTATTTTTTTTATTAAAGAGTAACGTGACACAACAATGCCGCTATAATGCTTCCTTTTTTCCAAATTTAACCAAATTTAGATACAGCAAATTTTTATTAAAGGCGAAGAACACTGATCACTGATTAATCTTAATTTAATTATCTATTCATTGTAGCGTATTGATATTATAAAAATAGACATAACAGCAGAAAATGCAGCAATTAAGAGAAACGAACTTTATAAATAGCAGATGTCATTATTTCGCTTCACAAAATCATTTATTTATTGAGATACTTATATGCGAAACTAATTAATTATTGAATTCTTATCACTTATTGCCAGTTCTATTAACTACGGTTGATAATGCAATTCAGATTTTAACAGGAAAATGGAAAAAACTTCAGTACGTTTTACGATATAATGACCGAAAACAGAAAATGTAGAGCACCAGACTAAGATATAAATAAAATGTTCAACTGTGATGCAAATTGAATGAAACTTGTGCTCGGTAAATATAATTTTGAAAAACCGACGAAATGATGTGGGCTACAATCAAAATGATTGTTTTGTTTGTATGTAGTCAAACAATACAAAATACGTCTGTCTATTAATTTTGTAAATATTATTCTAACCCACAACAAACTACAATTTTCGGAATACAATTTATGTTTTATTATTAAAATTTAATTTAAACTGTTCCTAAGTATTGTCCGTTTGTCATTACCAGGTTCACCTATAATGATCATTTAAGAGAATCTTGGTGTCCACGATTTTGAATATATTTGTTTAGTATTTCAAATTGGGGACCAAACTCTTGACAAAAGGACGAACATTTTTTAATAGGTAGGTACATATAAAATGGAATCGATTAAAAGTTAAGATTTTCTAATTTACTTTCAACCAATAAAATCATCATAAGTGAAAAATTTTGTGTAGAGCGAAGGGAGCAAACATTTTTAAAATTTTTAAGTAACGAAATAGGAATGTTGACAAAAAATATTTTATAATAAATAATTGATTCTAATAAAACAGATAGAAAAAAAATTGTTTATGAGTTTCTTAATATTTATATTGGCTCAATCTTTAAATAAATAAATTTGAATTATACAGTATTGTGGGATGTGAACAGCTAATCTTTATATTTACTTAAGATTTATTTTTTTAATTTAGTTACTTTATCGTCTAAATACCCTTTTACTTCTCTTATAGCGTTGCTGGCAAATTCAGATCTATAGAAGATTTGCTGTTTGATGAATCCTTTTAAGACACTATCAAATAGAAAACTTTATTCCTAAAGGTATAAATTAAAAAAATAATCAATCTGATAACTGTACCTTCCTTTTAAGTCGTTAGTTTGAACAGTTAAATACAATTGCTCAGCCTTCTCTTTTAGCTCAGAGTTAGATTTCAATTCGGAACATATGTTCAGGAGTTTAACTTTTTCAGCTTTAGTTTTTACTAATTTTTCTTGAAGTAATTTTCGTTTAGCTTCCGATGATAGGAATTCAGTTTGCAGGTTGTCTCTATTGAATACGTTAAATGGCATTTCTTTCGATATTTTATTCATAAAATCAATAGAAGGCTGAATCGACTTTGTGATAAATGGAACTACATTATCTTTAAGAAATTTTTTATCATAGTAAAATAACGATTCTAGAGGTAAATTGACATCTAAAATAAATATAATTGAGAATATAAAGAACTTAATAAATATTAAACGTAATAACCTACCTAACATATTAATTTGAGGAGATTTGTTCTCACACGTTAAAAGTTCCTTTATTTCAATTGATTTTAAAAAGATTTGAATTTTTTCTCTATCAATATCAGTTCCGGCAGTCGTCTGAATTAAACCCACAGACTTTAAGGCAGCAATTATCAGACTATTTACTCTATATTGATATTGTAAAGTGTCGAACTCTCTTTGTAGTTGCAATTTCTCAATTTCCATAAAGTCATTCATATTTATTTGATCTTGTTAATACAAATCTTCACAATTTAAAACGAAAACAAACAATTTATACTCAACAAAGCTGTTATATGTCAAAATCCATTCGTCGTTGCCACAATTTGTCTTTGGTGGATTTGTAGGCAAATGGACATAACCAATTTTTTTGAAAATTAAGAATTTTCTATTTAAATGTATAATTGTCACTTTATATAACATAATATTATGCATCAAAAATCACTTTGTGATAAGCTAAATAATATTTTATACATTTATTTCAACTTATTCATACTTAATACACGCTTTCAACGATTGTTTATAAATTCCACCAATGTGAAATGAAAACGTCACGTGACAATGATGAATTTGCGAGTGTACAGTTAAATTATTTTGAGATGTTGCGCTATGTTTAATTCTCTTGGTATTTGTACGGAACAAAGTTAACCAAATAAAATAACACGAATTACTTTTCATATTAGTTTCTTTGGATTCAGATTTTTTAAACTTTGGTTTGTTAGTTGTATTTTGTCACTCATAAAATCAAAAAAATTAAATTAAACCATTTTAAAAAATAATAAATAATAGTAATTATAATTTAATATACTTTTACTTCAAAGATCTTACATTTAGCCACAATTAGATTGATACAGTGCTTTTTAATTTGGCGTTAGAGTCTTCCTTTCTAAAAAAAAAAAATCCTTTCCCTTGTACATATTCGAAGAAATTAAACAAATTTTACTGGCCGATAGAGTGGTCACATTGACAAATTCAATCATGTTCCACCATAGATCTATAATACTAATGGATTGTATATAGTTAAAAAACTGTCAGATGAAATATTTTACGTTTACGTATAGCGTATACAAATCGCCTAATTTAAGCCACCTTCAATCACTTCTTTTCAACACATATCTACCACTTCTCAGTAGCTTATAAATTGAGTTATCTGAATTAGTTTTATGAGGTTCATACACAAAATGTGAAGACCTAGAGATGTTCCTTCTATTTGAATAAATATTATAATTTTTCGCTTTCTCGAATATAACACAGGGACGAAAAACAGCTATACATTAATATTTCATAATTATTTTACATTTAAAATGGTTTACAATTATAAAAAAGAATATACCTATGTCGACAATTTCGATTATGTTAGATTCTGTAAAAATTATTTAGCCTTCGCTTTATAGAGTTGGGAGGGAAGTTTGTATGGGAAGGAATCAATAAATTAGCTCAAAAGAATTGATTTGACCAAACAAGAACCAACACTAATTATAAGAACCGGTTATAAAACAGTCTTTTATTTATTTAAAAAATCATAATCTGAAATTGAAATTGAAATTATTAGATCGACTATTATTACATTTTGCTTAAATCAACTCGTCCCTATAGGATTTTTAATTTTAATGTTATCCGTCGCTCAACAGTGATACAATCTCTACACTGAAATGCCTATATTTAATTATTTTAATTTATAATGTACGCGAATGAAATAAATAAAAAAGAAAATCTACAATAGTTAGATAAAAGAGACGATTAAAAATAGTGAATAAAAATAGAATATACATATTCAAATTAAATCGTGGGCTGCATTTTTCTCTAGATTTCAAAAATAGGTTCTTACTTTTCTGTGCGTGCAATATTACTTATGCGTTTTCAAAACAATCCGTGTATATAAACATAAACGACACGTAACAGTTCTTGAAATTTTTATATTTCATATACTTATTTATGTCAACATCATTAAAATAAATTTTCTTGAGTTTAAACTTGTTTTTCTCAGTTTTAATGTATTCATGTCTTATTTTATTTTATTTTATTTAAGAATAAAAGAAAGTAATCAAATCACATGTTCTCGTCCAACTACAATATATATAAATTATAAGTAGATAGAGTAAAATAGTTGAAATTTAGTTAAAATTTCGTTGGAGCTTTTTAAGTTGAAAATAAAAGCTCAAATTCAAAACATGTTTATTTATCATATAGGATGTAGATAAACTTTTTGGATAATAATTTCTCAGAAATTTGTAAATAAATTAACACTAATCGTGCTACGTTATTTTATTACTATTCCGTACTACGTTGTGCCTTTAAGGCACATTTGAAAACTTTGATAAAATATGCTGAAATCAAATAGACTTTTTGTCAATTTTTGTTTATTGTCCTTTTTCAGAGTTTTTCAGATATAATTCAGTAATTGAAGTTTTACAACATATTGTATATTATGAAATAATAATTTACATTTTTATTTTTTTATTTATTTACTAATAGTAAATGTATATACAAGAATAATACTGTTGTTCTAATAGATATTAAAGAATGACAACGAATTTCACAATACTCAAATATTAAATGTGCCCGTGAGGCACAATATAGTACTATTTGTAAACTTTTTCGTGTTTTGAGATATAAATTAAAAACTTTAGCATGGAGATATCACGTAATTAATATTTTTGTTAAAACTAATAAAATAACCAATATTAAATTTGGTTTTTTTTATTAGAATATTTGTTAACATAATTAATTAGCTCTTTAAAGTTGAATATTACTCAGAGACACATCGTAGTACGATTAGAATTAAATTCCATTTTCTTAAATCGCAAAAAAAATTAAAAGACTATAATCAACTGTTAGCTTAAATCTAAAAAAATACAATTGAATCGTTTTTGGCGCCTGACTACCCTTTTTACGCCATAGTAGAAACGGTCAGACACAACCACTATACAGTGCCAAACCAAAGAACATAATCATTTTGATATTTATATATAATATGTATGATGTACATATGTATGAAATTTATATTATTGATATATTTATATCTAACTATTTCAAGCAAATTAATCTTCATAAATTCGTTTATTTTTATAATGACTATCAAGTTTAAATCGACTTCTTCAAAACACACCTATTATTACTATAGCACGCGACTTATTTTCATCCAAAAATACTGAATACTGCGCTGGCCGTGTATTTTATTTTAAGATGAAAAACAGCAAATAATTAATAGGATTTATTTGATTGGTAGGGCAAAAAAAAAAAAAGAAAGAAAATAACTTAAATTGAAAACACCAAAAAATATATATATTTTTTTGATATGTATAGAGGTACATATAACCGTATAATGTGTGGGTGGTAATAAATTTTTCCTAAGTTTTTCACACATTTTTTTGAGCGCATGGTGAAAGAGAATGTAGATATAGTTGTATAGTTATAGTTATATACGGAAAATGTCTCATATAATAGGTACTTAAAGGTGAGCGACACCAGTCAAAATTGTTGCAGAATAAATAAAAAGTTTGGAATTACAAATAAATCAAAATCTTGAATGATAATCTTTTTATTAAATATTTTTATTTATATAAAATCCAAATTATACTTTTTAAAAATCAAATAAAAATTCTTTTAAAAGAGCTATAACGTCACTATATGAATACAATACTAACTTTTTGTAAATACATATTGGAAAATAAAAATCGCTAGAATCTACATATATAGGAAAGTTTTGTGGATGTCGATTTTATTTTGAGTGAAACTATTTTCAAAGTTTATTTTCTTATTTTGCTGTTTATTTAATTTTTTACATTTACCACACTACAATCCTTGGTAGATCTTGTCGTCTTCCAAACGTTGCTTCCAAATTGTTCTTTTATGAGTCATCGTTCTCCAGTTGGGGATTTCCAACGTTCCGACGTTCCCATTGATGTCGTTCAACCGTTTCCTCTCGAAGACCTTTAGTGTTGGTATCGATAAAATAACTTAGCACCTGATTCGTAGTTATATAGGGTTCTTCACACATTTTGTTCCACTTGTACTATCACAAAGAACCAAGAATTTTCCAATAGAAAACAATTGCTCTTTAGATATACACCAGCTCTCCGAAACGTAATAAGTGACTACAGGATCAGTCATTTTTAAAGTATTAACTTGAGATTTTTATAGATGGATATGGACCTCATTAGTTTCTTAAGTCCGAAATATGCGCTTACTTTTCGTTTTACTTAGAATTACCATTTTTAGCTATAAAATTATTTTTTTTAAATTCAGATAAATAACTAAAAAAATCAAAATAGTAAATATTAGGTTTTAAAAGACATAATTTTAAAAATATTTTGATCAATTCTCTGAACATTGTTATAGTTGTTTTACTAAAACTACCGTCCGTCATGTCATATCTGATATTAAAAATTCTATAACTCTGAAACTAAGTATAGCTATATGTACACCACATATTATAAAAGGGACATTGCAAACTAAAAAAGAAATGATATTTTTTTGTTATTTTAAGAAATTACTATAATAAAAATACATGAATCTTCGTTGGAGTACATATAAGTATGTGTATTGCTATAAATATGTTACGTATAAAGAAGTACCTACGAGTATTATATACACCAGTTTTATAATGCGCTCAAATCGTGCAACAGTAGTAAAAAATAGCTAAATTATTTAAGTGATATAAAACACCTACTCACGAATTATTGAATCTAATTTAGTAACAAAAATATTGGAGGGCGAAATGGAATTGTATTAACATAGTAGTAGTATGGATAGATAGAGCTCCAAGAATATACGAATTTGAAGTTTTTAAGAATTTGTATAGTGTATCGTTCAAAAAAGAATGTATTTTTATTTATTTTATATTTTAATAATATTAAGACGTTAAGTATTTTTTATTATTTTAGTATTAGACATAATTACAGTCTTCACTATAAATTGCCAAACATTTTAAGAATTCGGAAATTTTCAAATGTAATTGCATTGTATCTCCTTTTGTAAATATCGTATATTCACCAAATAGGCAACCAATTATAATATAATAAGCATAAAATTAGAAAAAAAATTATTTGTAATCCGTCAATATCTATTGAGAGAATTCGTTTCATGTCCCCTATGGGAGCTTTTTAATATACGAGTATTATAGCAGATGTTTTATAATTTAAACTACATCATATTGCGTTTATATTCTATAGACAATTATAGAATATTACCGTTAGTTCTCTAAAAGTTTGCATGTGCTTGAACATGAAGAACCAATTTTCTAAAATACGAAATTTTTAATTTTTCTTATTTTAGCCTTTATACGCGGGTATATAAATACTCACGATGATTCCATTTCAAAATTCAAGTTTCTGATTTTACCGAAAATTATATGGTTCACATGTAAAATGTTTGGTTTCTTGCTATAATTAAGTTTATTTCTCATGCATAATCCTTTTTCGTATAAATTACATTTCAAGACAAGATAAGATACCTCTACGAATAACGGTAACTCAGATTGCATGTTTCCTTTCTTTGTTTTAAATTTTAATGCGTCGAAACTATTCGTTTCATTACACAAATTCTTCTTCATTTCGATTTTGCAGTCTGGTCAATATAAAAAAAAACATAAATAACTGCATAAAATTTTTAGTTTTCTATAATATCTTACATTTGAAGGTTATATGGTTATTATATTTAAAAGTAAATTAGCAATATGTATGTACCTATGTGCCGAATACTCTGCATCTACCTACATCAAAGCATCCAACCTGCGGTCCGCGTTAATACATAAATGAAATAAATATTACTGTCTGAACATTTGTTTCTATTATGGTATTTTCTAGTATAAAATAACCTAAGAACAGTTACAAAGCTCTCAACTGGTCACTGCCGATTGAGGTACAACCTTAAAAAATACAACTCCTGTCGTTTCCGCCTTGATGAAGCAGAAACTGCAGAACACATTCTGTGTGAATGCGATGCATTAGCTCGGAGAAGACTACAATATCTAGGGGGGTATCTCTAATCCCATTGGAGATTTAGCAGAACAATCGCCAGTACATATACTGAAATTTATTAACATGGAGGGTCACATTTGAAATGTAAATTGGGCAGAATTCTCACAATAGATTCAACGGGTCACAGTGAAGAGTGACTTAACAACCATCGTATAGTATAAAATAGTGGAAAAGGATCAAACAAGTATTCTTTTAGAAAAGGAATAGATGAAATTTTAACTGTTTAAGAGATTGGGCATTTTTCTTGAGGCCGTCAATCACTTGGCCATTACTTCTGAATGCTTTTTAATTAAAGATAATGTAAACGCATATTGATAAAAAAAAAGTTTGCTCACCCCTGCATATCGATATATAATAGCAAAGGAAAAAAAAATAATAAAACTAAAGAATACGGAATACCTAGGTAGTATATAGGCTATATATACATAATTCATTTTCAGTTCAGTCTGTACAGTCTATACTTAACCCTTTTCCTAGAAATAAAACAAGAATCAGATAAAACCATAAATAAAAACATCAATATTCCATGTAGGTTCGTATAAAATATGCTAGCCAGTCGACTGTTTCGTAATCGGTCGTCTTTAATGGCTATTTTTGCATTTTTGATATTAGCATGATACAGCTGCTGTTGTTTTTACCCTTCCTCGTTATATTAATTAATTAGCAATAAATTTTGATTGTACATATTAGGTATAATTTAATAGTCTCAGATAGTTCACAAAAAATTATGCGAGACTTTTTCGGACTTCTGTCACTAACAACTTTATTTCTACTATGAGGTACATAACGGGAGATTTAGTTAGATCGGTTCCCTATTAAGGTAGAGGTAGGGGCCCTATTAATACTAATCTCCCCCTTTCGAGACCTAAGGTGTCCAGACGAAAGTGTCTAGACGAAGGTGTCCAGGCGAAGGTGCCCAGAAGAAGGTGCCCTTCAATAGATAAAGGGCATAACATTTTATATATACACTACCCAGATGCGTTTAGATGTATTTTTATTAAATTATCTTTTTCTATTAGAATATAATTTTTTTAATGAAATACAGAAATTCATGCAGTGTAGGGTTAATAGAAATGCTTTTATAAACTTAACTTAAGTCAATTTGACTCCAGTCTAAAAAAAAATGGGTGATAAATTTGAGCAACTACAAAAAGATGCTATATTTTAATATTTGGGCAGTGCAATAAGACGAATTTCTATTTAAAATTAAAACCATACAACAACAAAGTTTTATTATAACGTCTCTTCTCTTCTACACACAATATCCATCGATACATAAACATTCTAACAAACTTAAAATGCCCATTTAAAGCTTTTATATACCTACATACAAGTAGAATCTGACAAAGCCAAAAGATTATTGAAGTTGCAGATATGTTTTTTTTAATCGCATAGCGGTCTCTTTGCAATATATAGGTTGGAAATGTTTGACTACATATAGGTACCCAATATCCACTTATCCATATATGTATATATATGTATATTGTATATACGCAGAAGGTATCCAAGGTCAAGGTGTATTTCATTGCTTCTAAATACTTCTGCTTCTTTTTCTGTTGAGAGATGTTGGTAATGAAAAAAAATGTTTTTGGAAGGATATTTTTTTTTTAACTTTTTTTAAAGAAACTTTGCCCATATAACATTGATCGCGGCTATTTGTGGTTCGGCAAACCGTAATGCAACTGGAATGCAAGATGTTGCATTTATTTTCAATAATATATGTATGTATGTACAACGCCAAGTTGAAAATACGAAATATTCTTAGAACTACTCATTAAATACATTTTAATGTGTCTTTTTTGTATTTATTAAGGGTTACCTATAGTATATCCTATTAAAATTTGTAATTTAATATAATAACAAAATAAAAATAGAGTATTATGCTCCAGGTAATGGCTTTTGAAAAGGGAAAATTAGTCTGTTTGAAAATTTTTAATTGGCTCAAAATAAGTCTTAAAATCTTTTTAAATCTCATTCCATTTGCACTAAAATTACTTGATTAAGAACCAAATGTCATTCTTTATTCGATTTTGAACTCTATCATTTTTACATTGAACTATTCTAAATTTATTCGTATCTTAAACATTCGGCTTAGCTAATCGAGGCTGCATACAGTAGCGGATAAGTCAAATGAGCTTACAAACTCTGTATTAAAGTTATAATAGGTATAATTTAATTAACATTATGCTCCATTAGGGCCCTTCGTTATTCCGGGGCTCTACGCGGCCGCTTAATTCGCCACTGGCTGCATTACGTTTTACAAACAAAACAAAACCAAAATATTATTTTGACTTTTCCAAAATTCTATGGGATTGACACAGACTTGCTCATACATACATACATATTTCTAATATAACATAATTCTTGAAACGTAATTTTAATAATCTACATTAATTTTATTTTAATTAGATTAATAAGCTAGGATTTGATAACAGTCAATAAAAGGTGACATGATAACAATCGCACTTTCTAAAAATGGACAGTAAGTTCGTATAAAATTGTATCCAACAAATTGTAATATTAACCCTTGAGTGTTTGAGTCTAACATGAAAAATGTTCTCACACTGAGCAAAGATCTCAAGCATAGTAAAGATCTCGGGCACGTCCAAATCAATTAATGTATGGCTCCCATTTAAAGTTGCCATAGAGTATTTGACCATTTTTTTTTACCAGTTTATTATCGGCTAAAGAAAAAGTTTTGTTGGAAAGAACCGTTGAAACGTTAAACAGCTGTAGCGTTTAATTGATGTAATGAATCATGAATGAGTAGACTACCCTTGCTCCTTGACGGGTTAATTATAAATATGTACTACCCTACTACAGCTTTTGAATAATATATTTTTACACATCGACAAATAATGATAGATTGATTCACTACTTTTTTCCGTAAATATTTGTGTAATTTATTAATTATATTACTCATTTTAGTTATAGTTGAAAAGGAAGAATAAACCAGAACGTTGTTCAGATTTTGATTTTGTGTGAAACGTTCCGGAACTAAGTCGCGGTATGCATTTTTTATTAAGAACTTTAATTTGCATCAACATTATGATCTTAGTTAATTGTTTCGGGGAACAATTTCCGATTTCTTCATACGATATATTAACTGATATGCTTAGCAAATTAAATACAGAAAAAGGTACTAAAATGCCATCAGTGTGTATTTACGCTGTTGAGAATAGTCAAAATATTCAACATCAATTCGATATCATCAACTTTTTGGCAACTTTATTGGAAAACAGATTTATTCAACTACACATTTTCGACGCCGATCATATTAGCCAACAATTATATCAGCAACGATTATTGATATTAATAGTTGATGGATTGAAGGCTCTACGGTAATTTTGTGAAATTTATTAATTTCTTTATAAGTATGTATAAATTAAAAAAAAAAATTTAGGAACATTTTAAATAACATTAATGATGAGTCATTCGATTATTCTACCGGAAAATATCTTGTAATAATGACATCTAGTGCGAAAAATCAGTCAGATACTATTCAAAATATATTTGAAGAATTTTACTCACGATGGATACTTAACGTTCATATAGTGACAAAGGATGTCCGACGTGAAAATACTTCAGTAATTTATTCATATGAACCGTTCATTGAAAACAAATGTGGACAAGTAAATGTAGAAGAGTTCAATACATTTGTTAAAGGAACTTATAACTATAAATTGAAAAAAGTTTTTCCAAAAAAATTGGTAAATTTTTTTGGGTGCCCACTGACGGTTGCAAGTGTTGATGATAAATATGCAACTATTAAAGATCTTTCAAATGGTACCTATATTGTGGGTGGATTTGAAGGAAAAATGTTAGATTTAATATCGAAAATGTACAACTTCACAATTGTAGGTGTGGTTAATGAAGGCAAATCGAACGAATCTATCATGCTAAAATCTGTGGAGATATCAGGAATTTGGCTCATGGTATTTTTATATAATATACATTTTATTTTTAGTTGGTTTATTAGTTTTAGCAAGCGACTATCAAAATTAAATAAGGAATATAATATATTCACATTGAACTAAACAAGCCTCCTTTAAGGCCAGTTTCCAAGCGTTAAGGAGTTCAGTAGTTAACTAAATTTTAATTTAATTCTAAGTAGTTAAGTTAATGAAATTTGTCCCAACGCCGGTTTTAGCATTAATAGCGGCTATTCGATGAAAATCTGTGAAATCCACAGCCCTTGTAATCACCACGTCTGTCAATACAAAAATCTCACAGATGATCACAGACGGCCATTTATGAAAATCTAGGCATTGCACAGCTCGTGTACGAGCCTTTGTATTAGGTATATTTGGCTCAAAACCACTCGTATTCTACCAATGTGGCCCAGGTAAGCTAAAATGTTGAACATCTCTGCTCTAGATGATAGATTCTCTGCCCTTTGAGGTCTCGGTTTCAAGACCGGCTGAGTGATGTAAACATGAAGTGTTTTTTTCTGTTATCTTGATTAGAATTTGAGGCCAGGTGGTTGGATTAAAAACAGTCAAAATAATCTTTAAAAAAAATGGCAATGTTTAAAAAATAGCGGTGAAATGGCCAACATTTGTAAGGTTTCCGTAAAAAGAACACCTTAGGTGCTGCAATTTTCAATTATCATACATCGATACTTTAACAACCTCAATTTTAAGATCAATGCAAAGATGCTACTACATATTTCGACAAATGCGTCTAAGTGATTGGTTTAGTTCTTAAAATATGTATAGTAAAAAATTGGCTCAAGTAATCAATTCTAGTGATTCTAGTGACAAGCAAATTTTTTTCTTTTTTTCTTTTTTTCTTTTTTACAACAATTGTTCTTTTTTTTTGCAGCTATTTAAAAATAACATTAACATTAATAAGATCAACATAACGTTAGGCGGAATCTTCAATTACCTAACACTACAAGATAATTTTTCTATATCTGATTCTTATACTTCAATCCAGGTAAAATTAATTGTTCCTCCAGGACGCCCATACACAGCGTTAGAAAAATTACTGTTACCATTTCAAGCACATGTTTGGTACTGTTTGGTCAGTAGCATCTTAATTTACGTAATATCTTTGGTGATATTAAAAAAATGTGGATTTAATACAATGCCTATGTTCGATGTAGTACGAATTATTATGGGGAAAAATCTAATGAAATTAAAATTTTCATTTCGGTTAAAATGTTTGATCTGTTTAATTATGTTAGCCTGTGATATCTTCAGAAATTTGTATATTGGATCGTTATTTAGTTTTATGTCTAAATATGTAAATGTTACGCAAGTACAAACAATTGAAGAGATGATTCGTGAAAATTACACATTTTTTATTTCAAAAGAATATGTGAATTTTACGGATAATATGACTCAAATAAAATCCAGGTAATTTTTAGAGAAAATTGGATAATTGAACGACATTCTATCAAATATTTTGTTTTTTTAGAATACAACCATTGTATAATTATACACATTTTTTGGATTTATTACATAAAATCGGAAATCTTGAGATAAAAGCGGCGATAATATTAGGAGAGAACATTTTAACTGATGAGTATCTAGAAATTGTTCGACTTGCAAAAGAAAATCTGGTCTATCTAAATATTGGAATGTTGTTTAAAAAAAACTCTTTTTTAAAGCCAGCATTTGACGAAGCTATCCATAAGATTGTTGAGGTTGGACTATCGACCAAATTTGAGGAAATGTTTCATCTATCGGAGAAACCATCTGCAGAGAAAGACTTTCAATTGAAATTGAAACATTTCTACGGTGGTTTAATTATTTGTGCACTTGGATACATCATTGCGTTATTAATTTTCTTAGTTGAATTACGAAGGAAGTAAAATGGGTCGTGATTACTAACGTCCTATTTACATCTAAACGAATTGTTTAAATTTAAACAAAGATTTTATATATGTATGTATATGTAACTATTATACCTATCAATGAACAAATAATAATAAAAAGGATTATAAAATTTAAAAATTACAAAGTTTTTATATTTGATAGATTTTATATCTGAGAATAAACCAGTTACATAATATTTAACTTGACTAATCAACAACCCTCTTTAATATAATGAATTTAAGATACATTAATTTAAGACAGGAAAAAATGAAATTAATTTTATGTGACGAAAAATGGAAAACAATATTTTTCAAATTATAATTAAAAATATATTGATACTATAACTTACAGACACTCCAGAAAAATTATCACTTTTTAACCCGACACATACAGGATTATACATTTGTTATAATGAAAATATAAATGTATGTATGTATGTACATTGTTCATATATGTATACATACTTAACAATGTGTTTAAGGCTTCTCATTAATTTACTGATTGGAATGTCTTACGATTTCGCAAAATTAACGTTCACAGACCAAAACTTCATCGGCAATAAGAAATTGCATATGTTAATTGCATTTCAATGTTCGGCATAAACAAAAAACCAATAAAAACTTAAAAAATTCATAGATATTATACATTTAAGTAACCGACCGACCGGTTCAGTACAACAGATACAAAAAATAAAATTTAAAAAAAAAAAAGAAAAAATACCAACCACAATAAATTATAAGAAGAACTTTGGGTAATATTACATGATTATTCTTCAAAAATACATAAATCGAAATTTTTTAATATAGCTAATGGTTATTATGCTTAGTATTAATAATTTATATACATATTACCTGTTTTATGATCTCGAATATTTTGGTTTTTGATAAAAATTCTCATCATATATGAAGTAGTTATACATACCTATACATACATATACCAAAATACCAATACCATAATATCGATATTATTTGTAACACTTATTTGAAATATGTAGATTGTAGGCATATGAATCTTATTAGTTAGTTTTTAATTTTAATATATTACCTATTATTCTATAATAAAAATGTCTGTATCCTTACTGAATGAATATGAAAATTCTGTGTCGTTGATCATTTAGTAAATATTTAAATAAATTCAATAATGATAGTGATAATTCCAAAATATTTCCCAACTTTAGCATCTCATCATACAGAAATTTCAACATGAAACCAAAGCTTCCCTTTTAAATTTAATTTTTTACGGGATTTGAACTTTAAAGCTGTGGGATTTTTCGGGTTATCATTTCATGGAATAATTGCTGAATCAATTCAACAATGGGTGAAAGTAGGACAAGGACAAAAGGAAGGCAATTCTCCTCAAAAAAGGACATCTGGTTAAATTAAAAATTAAGAATAATCATTTTGAACTCTATTAAATGTTATTATTTATAGTTTCTCTAAGAGTTGACAAACAGAAAAAACGTTGGGTAATCGAACACAGAGCAAGCAGTTACGCGTTTAACTTGATAAAATTTTAGGGAATAGTTTCGCCCTTCTATAATATGAAGAAAATACGTTTTAAACTATTTCATATATTTTCAATTAAAGTGAATTATCAATTCAATAAGATATAACATGATTTATAAGATTTCTAATAAGAAAATAAAATCGTTGCACAGACATTATGTACTATATAAACGCGTGCAACTTACGTATAAGTATAATATGTACTGTACATATGTATTTAAAGCAAATTTTGTCATGACCAGACGAGTTAAAAGAACCCAACAAAAAAGTTACAATTTCCCAACCAAAAAAACAATAAAAAAAAAAAGATATTTTTTCAAGCGGAAGAATAAGAAAAAAACGACGTTACTAAGCTGTGCACATATTTGGCAACGCCAAATTCTTTTTGTTTGTAAATAACGTGTTGTTTTGGTTTCTTTAAATTTTGGCAACACTCTTAGTGTGTCAGTGAGTATGAGAAACATTACTATACGTTTAAACTCTATAAGATAAGTAATGTTTGCTGTTTTAACAACAGACGTTGCACTGAATATCAATTGAATGACCTTGAGTTTCGATTTCGTTATGGGCATTTTTTGGCTTTTAGTTATAACCATTCGCGGGTTCTTCCTCTTTATTTAGTTTTATTTTTATAAGAACGAGTATAATTTTACTGGTATTAGTTGCACCGCGCCGTTTTGGATATTAACTTAATGGACAATGGCAATGGGCACATATATAATACATGATATTGTTTGTGTAAGAGGGCCATACATAATGCGCGCAAAACCTCTTGCTGAATTTTAAATTCGCGACCGCAATTCCTGGAATTGAGTACCTAACATATATTTACTAGACAGTTTCATATGGCTAGGTTTTAGTCTGTTTAAAAGTCGATGATGTTTTTTTTCTTCTTGTTTTAATGGCGTTATAATATATAAAAATAAATTCAAATTAAAAAGTATTGCTCAAGTTGTAAACATTTTCTGAACGATACAAAAAAAAGGGCGTCATCTTTGGTGTTCACACAAATATATAATTTTTGTTTGAAATAACGAGCATGCATTAATTAAAGTTACATATGTATGCACTTGTATATGTACAGTACATACACGTATCCATACATATATGGTGTTTGCTTCATTGACTCATTTTAATACGTTATTATAAAGCTAAAAATTTCTAATATCTTATTTACAGGAATTCAGAAACCTCCTTTATTTTAAATAAAAAAAAATTCCGAAAATATCGTTTTCTAATGACAAAATATGTTCGCTTCAGACCTGTAAAAAAACTAGTGCGAATAGTTCCCTACAAATTTCTTGGGGGTATATTTTAATTTTTTATTGTCAGAACTAACATATTGCCCTAAGCTCCAAATAAAATGGTGGGGAGGGATTTCGCAATATATAAAGAATCTCTCTAGCTCAAAAGTTATTTTAGTAATTTTTTGGTAATTCTGTACATTTGTAATCCCACAAGTAAGACAACTTTCAAAAAATGCTAACTGAGCAAAAAGTTATATGCAAATAAAGAATAAGTTGACACAAAAAGATGAAACTTAAATTTTTGTTAGACTAAAATCACTGTCCTATAGACAGCTAATACACTTATTTAATTATTTATTTAATTGTGCGTTTTAAGTAAATTTTTGATAATCCAAAATATTTTAATCAATTTAAATTTATTCAACAGATTTAAAATCTACCTACGTTAAAGTATTACAGGTAGATATATAATATATTTTCGATACCTACATATTTGTGTATGGTATAGAGTATAATTCAGGTATTTCGGCAAAATACAAAATCATTAAAATGCTTGCCAATAAATTTATTTCCATATAATTTTTTAAAAAAAAAAAACATACCTCGAATGTCAATTATTTTTTCTATCGATTTTTACTATCAGAAATTGAGTTTTACCATTTGGTTGGGTATACACCATAAAGAATACGATGAATACTTATATTATAATATGTAGGTATGTGTGTATAAAAAATATTAGTTTTCAATAAATAAAATCAAGTTATAGGTCGTATTAACATAATTATGATCATAAAATATAATTAAATTTGATATACAAAAAAATTAATAATTACTACTATTGTTTGTATTTGTTAAGAAATAATAATATACAAATACTTATATAGTTATGGTTGCCTTATCTATGTTTGTATAATTATTGCTTTTTTACAATAAATTCAGTTGGTATATGCATAATGTAGGTATTAACTGTAAAACTGTAATTTTAGTTAACAATAAAGTGAAATCAATTCAATCTTTAAGAGTTATTATTAAATGTCGAAGTTACAGAACTTTAGGTTCATAAAAAATAATGAATCCCTGTAGGAATTAATTGTTGCCAGTTGCGGTACCAGATAAGAATTGCTGAACTGCAGGAAGGAAAGTAGTCACGAGTCGCCACTGGCCTTTGTCATTAAACTATACAGTATACACAAAAAGAATGAATTCAGATGCCAACGAAAAATGTTGAGTAAATATAAATATACTTCTATTCTGTAGGTGCTTACTTTTCTAAATACAGTAAAATCTGTCTAAAACGGAAACTCAAGGGGCCGGGCGAAATTTTTTTCTTAGATTTCCATCTTATACAGGTTCCGTTTTAAATAAATTTTACTGTTTATAAAAAAGAAATAAAAAAGAGGTGTCACGAACTTCCATTAATTTAAAGGTATGTATTTTCTTTAAATGTCATTTAAACCAAATTTTTAACTATTTTGAAGAAAAAAAAAGAGTAGTTCACTAAGTGACTTGACAAGCCTAGAAGTTAGAAATTGTTTAGATACTGTTTAACCATTTCGCGGGCGAATTATTTCTGATGGAAAATCCAACATAATTTTGGAAGATATTTATCTGAATACTTAAACTTAGCAATGTTGGAAATTTTTATATTATGATTGGTTGGTAAACATTTATACCAACGTCTACAAAAGGGCTAAGAAAGTTTATCGAAATTTCAAACAACCGAAATGAAGACTAAATTAGAACCGAATTCGAAGAAAAACAAACATAATGGAAACATTTTCACTACATCCGGACTTGCAGTATGATTATGCAAGTTGGTATGTAAGTCAATAATGCTAAATAATTACTGCATAATGCATAACCATCTAAATCCAAAGAATACTTTATTACATGAACATTCATCATCAAAATTTCATTGGAAATTTGCCCTATTCGCACAGGAAATAATCATCGCATACTTTTACGATTACGCTTTCAGCACATTAATGCGGTTCTGTAAATAAAATTTTCCTTTTTTTCCCCAATGTTTGGTCAATTTTGTTTCATATAACAGAAATGTGAAAGAGATGCGTGTAAACGCGTTGAATTAAAGCCAATTCGCGGTATATAATGGAATAATGGTTGTATTCTCGTATTATATATTATAGGTAAGTGTAGAACCATTTAAGATTTACCTTTTTGAATAAATGCTGACTCATTGCGAATTTGTTATTTCCTTGCTCCACTACATATAGTAGGTAGAGGTACGTATATTTTGTTAGTCTGTGGTTGGATGTAATTAAACTGCATTTAGATAATTAATTTGAACGATTTTTTTATTTTATATTTTGTTGCTGGCGGTGTTCTATTCTAGGTCCAATTAAAATGCCTACCTTGGTGTTGAAGAGAATCATTTTCTTAAATGAAAATATATAAGATGGGAATAAAAAAAAAAAAAAGAAAATAATGTAATTGTACTTATGATGGTACTAAGCGTGTATAGTGTAATATTATTTATTTATAGATGAAGCACATGTCGTACATAAATAAAATAAACGAAAGTAATTTAAATTTAAAAATAAACTATAACCATAATTGCGTAATCATTTCAAAGTGTATTTTGTTATACGATAATTTTCTCAGTTTGATTTTTATTTCGGTAAACAACAACAAGTTAGCATACTTTTAAAAATACGTGTAGGTACGTTGAGGGATTAATTTATATATATGTATGTATATTTTTAAATTTTTGTTTATCACTTTACCAATATAAATTACGGACACACTTTTGATAGTTTTTGTTTATAATATTGTACATATTTTAATCTCAAATTTAAAGTTGACAAAAAAATCTTCAACTTTTTATGTAGTTATGCATACATATATATATTATATATGTATGCATATATGTGTATATATATTCAAAGATTGTATTAAAAACTTGTGCTTTTAAGATAACAAGAATTAATTACTGTATCCGTTTGAGAAAATTTATGTTAGGTGTTGATTTTACATAAGAATTTTCATAATCTATATAAATGGTCTACTTAGAAAGAAATCCTTTTTTTTAATTAACTACTTGCCCAAGACCTCTTCTACCTTGAACTTTCAACAGAGCGCTTCTATTATTTAGTTATAATTTCGCCACAAACGAAGGGAGTAATTAATTTTGTAAAAATAAAAATTCATCGAATTTAAACAAAAATGTAATGTAGGTACTTACTTTTGATGAAAAAACAGTTAAGGTTGGTGATGATTCCTAAAATAGAAAATGATGTTTAATGATTCTTTGTAAATACAAATGTGTCTTGAAGAGAGGAAAATTGCAGAACAAACCATTGTCTATACAACAAATAACTTAATTCACATTTTATCCCAATGTAAGATGATGAAAGAATTAAACGATAGATAACTTAATTGAACTCCAATAAGAATATAATAAACATTCAGTTAAAATCCAATCGAATTCTAATTGAATTCTTTTTCAATGTCATCCATATTCTGAAGCAGATCCATGTTCGATAAAAATGGCCGACTAATTCAAAATATAACAATATAAAATTGATTATATTGACCGATAATATATTTCACGTGCATTTTATGGATTCTGATTATATCAGTACGGTTCGGAGATATTTACATTTCCTTTATTTGACACTTTTCTTATGAGAGATCTTTAAATTCTGTAAGAGATTATTCAAAATTTTGTTAAAAAAAAAATAAATTAAACTCAAAGCTTCTTTACAATTTATTTTTTCTAAAGTACTAATATCTAAGTACATACCATTTATATGTGTCTATTAATTAATTATAACACATAAATAAATTGAGATGATCATTTGATTGTCTTTTTTTGTGTGGTGTTATTGCAAAATCTATTGTCTTCTTATAAAATAATTAGAAGCTTGTCAAATATTTGTCATAATAATAAAATAAAAAATTTCACAACGTGTAATTTACTATTCAAATTTCAAAACATAAATAATAACTTGATAATTACCAACACAAATTTTAAAACAATTATCGCCCCAGCGTCAGAGTAATGTGGTAATACCTCGGTATAATACATTTTAATAAAAATTCAACGGATGTTAATTTAATTATTTCAAAAAACTAAAACAACTGAAATGCACGCAATAGTTTCTTTGAATTTCCGGAATGTAATTGTAAATTAAATATATTTTTGGTAATAATTTTAAAAGATATGTGGTATGGATATTGATTGATACTTATTTTATGTAAAATAATACCTACTTAAGTAAATACTTAGATAAGTACGTTCCTTGGTGCACTAAATGATGCAGCTAGTGACTTGAAATTTACGACATACAGACGTTTGACTAAAAGTTTTGTTTTTTGTTTCGAAAATGAGCTACTTAACTTATGTATATCCCTCTATATCCTTTCCAACTATCGACCTTCTAGACATTTTATAAAACCCTTATTCTTCACTAACTGAGAGGTTTAAAATTATGAACATATTATACTGTATGTGATGGTGTAAACAAAGAAGTTGTTAGATAAATGTCAATTATTATCAATTAAAACCATAAAACCATAAGAAGTACAAATCCCTTGTATGAAGTTGTACTTACGATTGTATCTTTTTTAGTTTAGTTGCACTGGTTTTATAATGTTAATGTCTTGCTAAATTTCTGTCTGATGATACGCACTAACTTATATGGTAAAATAGAATTTATTTTTAACAATACTATAAAATAATAACACCAATAGATAAACATTTTTGAATCAAAACTAATATTAAGTATTAAATTCAAATGTTTGAAAATGAATTAAAGTTCATACAATGAATTTGTACATCCATCCATCCCTCGATTTGAACGGTAGATATGTTCCAAATAGAAACCGTGTAAAACGAGACCGAGCTTGCATATAAAAAAGGAGGATTGGAATTAAATATAAGGAAAATTCGTAGATACGTTCATAATAACCGTGTAAAATGAGACAAGGATTGCTTGAGAAAATGAAGATTGGTTCTACTGAATGCCAAGTCACGAAACCCATTGGGCTATAATATGTAATGAAGTGTTATAAAATATATTTTTTATTAGAAAATTGCCTTTTCACTCAATGGCAAACATCACAGGAAATAACACAAGGATGCATTAGTTTGTGAAATGAGTGCATTTAATGCAATGTACTCGATTTTTTGAAACGGATGCGTCCGTAAATACATAAATAAAATAATTTCTAATATACAATTTCTAAATCTTCACTATTAAGACTAACCAATAACCAAAAAATCATTTTTTAAATCGCTATAAAAACCACGTTACTGTTACTAAATGCATACAAATCCTTAAAAACACTCTACAAATTGTAACCTTAAAATTGTTCTTATTTTTTTAATAAAAATATGTACGTTTATACCTATAAAACCATGACTTTTTAAGAAAAATCTTGTTATTCATATAATCCCATAAAAGATGCTGTGTTAAAGAACAATAGACACACAATTCTTTATGGAGGTAGAAAAAAAATTATTTATATAAATGTCTGTTATTTTTTTTTTTTTTTAACAAAATGTTGGCTTAATACACTAAGCAATTCATTTAGACAGGTTTTACATTTTTCTTAATGCTGTTTCAATTTAATTTTTACCTGAGGTCCGTATAGAATAAAATTGCTATTTTTTTGTTAAAAAAATATTCAAAAAAAAAAAAAAACACATTTTACGTGAGTTCGTATAAGGTTTTATGCTTCATAATTTCAGTTTCAATAAAATTGTGCCACAATAAAATTTGGGGTAGGATGTGTTATATTACACATTTTAAGGATATTTTTAATGATTTACGTATAAATGTAGGTATGTAGTATGTACCTGCATATGTATGGGTACGTGATAATTTAAAAAAAAACTGCTTATTTTTAGGAGTATAGTTATCGACTTTACCTTTATCATTTGTTTGCAAATTACAAGGATGAGTGCACTGTTCAATGTACATGCTAAATGGCACACAATAATTAAAAAGTTAGATTGAAAACTCTCTAAAATAGGTTTTAGAATTGGTAATTTTAAGATCTTTAGTTAAAATTAAACTTGAAAATAGCTTAGACCTTTATTTAGTTACCCAACCGTTAATTAAATTTAAAGCCAAAATAGAATCGGAAAATCATAAAACAATTGGATTAAAATACTTTTGCCATTAAAATACTTTTGGATTAGTGGAAATACATGGTAACTACATTTTAATCTATTTTTATGTGTTTGGTGTTTATTTTAGAATGAAGCATTGCTTAGAAGTTTAGTTTCTTACATTTTTTTATTACTTATATGGATTATGTCCTTTTAGGCACATAAAATCACCTTAGAGTTTATTTTAGTGATTTATAAAATATCAACGTTGAAACTGGTATAAGTATGAACAAGGTTTCTAATTCAAATACGCTAAAATAAGTATACCAGTACATTATAACTTGCGCAGAGATATAGTATTGCCCAACAAAACAACAGACGAAAGTGAAATAAATATTTTGAATCTTTAAACACTACGTCTAGAACTTTCATCGTGGAGTTTTTCGGTAAAAATACATATGCAAATACATACACAGTAAAAGTCTGATAACCCTAAGTTTTAAAACATTTTTAATATTTTTATTTTTATAATTAATTAATATTTTTGATTTTCAATTTTTAGAATTTGTTGAATCTTTTATTTGATTTTTTTAAAAAATGAATTAAAAAAAGGAAAAAATGTTGTTGTTGGGTATAGACATATATATTATACCGACACTATGGCTATAGTTATACACCATCATTTCAGTCATAAGTTTTAAAAATTAAAACGTCCCAAAGACATTTACTTATAGTTCAAAGATATTTTGATTATGCATGGACTTTGGCATTCTTCAATTTACCGAATAAAAAAAAACAGATATTAAAAATAATTAACATTTGTATGATGATTTTATCTGATAATTTACATTTTTAAAACAAAAATAATATATAATTGATGCTATATACAACAAAATCCACCTCTGTATCTCTCTCTTTTGTATCCATAAATCCCGCATTCAATTTACTGAAGTCCATTCAGCGTTGGTTTCACATAAAAATGTAAAATAATCAAACAAGATTTTTAAGTGAATTCATTGGATAATCAACTAGTAAATGTACACACAACTGTATAATGAATGTGTAAAAATACCAAAAAAAAACATTTGAATAAATTACCAATTATCTTAAAGTAGCGGCCATCTTTATGGTATATTGAAATAAGAAAAAAAAACGAGATTAAATTAGCCCCAAGGTAACTAATGTCACAAAATTTTAAAATAATGTTTATAATATTAATGTATTTTTGAAAGTATTTCGATTATATTTATAACATTTGATTGTTATGTACATTTTTGGTACAATACTCGTAATGCTTTTTCGTTGGTTTTTTATAATTATGGACAAAGAGAAAATTTTTATTAATGCAAATTATTTATTATAATATGAGATTATCAACATGTTTGACTGTACATATGTATATTAAATTTGATTTTACTGGAAACCAACAAATATTGTTAATTATATTGATAAATGTAGATGAATATGTTTAAATCATTCAAAACAAAACAATTCATTGGGAAAATACACGCGTTGCTTTATTTATATTAAAAAAACGATTGGTTTAAGTTTCTACTTATATGCAATAAGTCACTGAAAATTCTCAAAGATTTAAGTGAATTGAGTTTCTAAATAAAGTGATCGTGGTAATAATTTCGCTTTTAATTTAATTTTTTTTTATTATGTATATGTTTTTGAAGGGTAGAAGGGAGTCACCATACCTGACAGTGTGAATTTGAATGTATACTAAATTTTAAAAAAAATCAAAAGAAATTTAATAATTTCTCAAAAGCTGCAAAACTTTAAAAACTTTTATGTAGAAATAAGAGCACTTTTTTACTCACTTTACTATGTTTTTATCGGGTTTTCTAAATAATGTACAATTTAATTTTGTTTTCTACCAAACTTCCCCCCAAAAACCGGAATATATCAGCATTTAATTATTAAAAATTATTGATAAATAATGTTTTTCGGTAAAAAAAATTTCCCATATAATTATACTTAGGTATAAATTAAATTTTACTAGTTACTAATTATAATGGATGATGTCTTACACTATATTTACATATATAAGAAGATTTTCCAGATTCTACAGACTGGAATTAATCCAATACAAGTCCAAAACTAAGAGTCAATATTACCTAACGTAATTTTATGTATTGGTTAAACCGTTAAACTATAAAATATTAAAATAGATCATTCAAAATAAAATTTATAATATTTAACTATACCCAAAATTTGACTTTGCGGTCAATCCGTTAAAATGTATCTATTGTCTTATATTATAATCTCAGACATAAAAATTCCTCATCAAAAGTGGTTTCTCCTGCGCAGACGCAACATAAAAAATATAATAGTTTATTATGAAGGTACCTACACTTCTCTCTCTTTTTTTTCTTTTTTTTTTGAAGATATTACCAGGTAAATACAACTTTTTATACTTAAATAGGTCCAGCACATACGTTCCTTATTATATTTACGCTTGTTAAAAAAAAAAAATAAAAAGGTAAAAAAAGAGATTTCAACAAATATTTTTTACCCTTGTCAATAATAAGTGTTCAAGTGTATATACGCATAGCACAGATGTATCATAAGATATATACGCTCGATTGTCTTTAAAAAAAATATCTATAAATTCATTTTCCTAATATTTTTTACCTGTATATTGTCTAAAATAAAATTAATGAATCTAAGAAAAGCCGATCCACATAGTCAAGGGATGCAATATTAAACATTTTAATGCGTATAATGGTAATGAATTTTTGGACGCACACCGATAATTTATTTTGATATATAAAAAAGGTACAGATAGACATTTATCTTGGTTTTTAGGTAAGAATGTATAAGATGAAAGCATTGAAAGTAATAACCGTATTTCACTATTAAATAGATTTTTTAAAGTTTTTATTTATCAAGATAAAATTTATTTTAATCAAAATGTAGAGAAAAAAAAACACATTGAGAGTGTAATTACTGATTTTGGTTTGAATTTTAAATCTTATAAAAAATGTAAATGTTTCTAGTTAAGAGAGTTAAATAATATACCGCCCAAGTATGCATACACACTTGTTTGTTACCGTGAATTTGACTAAAGTACAATACGACAAGGTACATAGAGGCACTTTGACTAATGGACAATTTGACTTAAGGCAATTCACTTAGTACAAATTCGGTGAAAAACTGTTTTATTTTATTTCAATAGATATACTTTTTGAGAACAATGTCCTCTAAATTTGAAATTTTTGTTTCCGATTTGGCTAGTTGTGGGTGGCTAGAAAATCAAGTAGCTATAAAAAAAAGATAACATTATGATATCGTATCACGTTTTGCATAAATAAAAAAAAAATGTTTTGTATGCGTTTTTAACTATATGTAAATTGGTTTAAATCACCAACTAAAAGCTGTCAGATTTTATTTGATGTTATCTAGATTAGCGATTCCTAAATGAGGGGTCGCGACTCAATTTGAGATAGCATGCAACTAAAATTGGTTCAGGTAAAATTAAAAATGTGAATACATTTTTCAAATATTAAAATTCTTTACAATTTACATAATATTTTAAACTTCTCTTATCAATAAGTGTCAATCAATTTCTGTACTAGGACTGAGTTATTCTGCAGTGTAAACCATGCTTTAAAATATTTGACATTTCACATTCAAACATTTGTTGAGTTGAAAATTAGGTCGCATGAAAGAAAAGGTTGGAAATCGCTGATCTAGATGTTATTATATTAGATTTGTTATCTTTACATTTGAAAATCGATTACAATTTGGCTTCAATAACTATTAAAATAAACAAGTTTAAAAAAATTGACACCCTTAGTTAGTTTAAGTGAGAATATTGAATTTTTTGTAAATCTTTGTAAATAAGTACATTACAGATGTACCTCTATAAAGTCAATTTACTATGTAGGTAAGTTAAAACAATTCTGCTAAGTTTAATGGTTCTCTATATTTTACTAAAACTTGTTTTGTGTCGTTTTACCTTTTCCTCCCTCTCTACAAAAATTTTACCTAAATAACATTTTTAAGTGATAAGTTGTTGGCTTTTATACGTTGCTAAAAGTATTAAATCAATAATATTGTATTTGCTTAGTTGTTATTTGGTTAGGACATTGCGTTTTATTTTTTGTTAGTCCATTTAAGAAATTGCATTTTGGTGCATATACCAGGTAATTGTATTTACCCTCTGCTCGTAAAATTGTTATAAAAATGTTTTTTTTTTATTTAATCCTGCGTTCATAAGTTTACTTAAAAATCTTGAAAGGTTTGATTTTTCGTTATAGTTATATAGTTTTTTAGTGAATATTAAATATTTGAAAGAAAAAAGGCTGCCAAATGAAGTCTAATTAGCTTCCACAAAACAATTTAATTTAATGAGAAATTTTGTGTGAAGGGTTTTATATTTTTTACTTTTCCTTTCCTGTAAAACAAGAAAAAACTTAAAATTAAAAAATTACCATAAAACCAAAGAATAGACTATGGAGGTAATTTAACATGTGGAACCATCGGAAACCTTATTTGGCAGTCTTTTTTTTTAAATTCTATTTTCAAAAGCCATTGCTTTTTTTTTATTACAAAAAAAAATTAATTGCATAATTCTTCCCAAAAATTTACTAATTTTTATTTTGACATTTTATAACGTACAACTTTCTTCTAATAGATTGCTATCTCTAATTTTCCATCGAATAAATTTTATTTGAGCATTTCTACTTTTTCGATTCCCACACTAAACCAAAAGACTAAAACTAATCAATTACTTTGTCGTTTTATTTTCTTTTAAATTGCCCATCTATATATAAAATAAAACTACAAAATGACATCATTGAAGTTACTTGTTTCATATTAAATATCTAATATTTTTTGCTATATAAAAGGTATTTATTTTATTCAGGTAAAATTTTAAGATTACTTAAATCAATAAACTTATCTCTAAAAAAGAGAGTCTGTCAGGTAAGCCATTTTTTTAAGAATTTACCTTCTATTGCTTTGGTTTTTTTAGATATGTTTGATACAATTTGGTGGGTTTATTTAATGTTTAACTTTAAGAATTATTTTTCCAATGAAAAAAGGTCGGTTTAATTATTTGACATGACTTTTCTCTTTAGTATTATATTAGTTTACTATATATGTAAGTATGCTATATTAGTGGGAGTATTAGAAAAGATAGCCATTTGTATGTACACATTTTAAGTTATATATGTACAATTGTACAATACTAGTTTTTTGATATTATTGTCGAAAATAATTAATCAAAATGTGTAAAATAAATGTAAATCGATTGGTTGTATTGGGGGACATCGATACACCTTGAACTGTATTTAGATCTATTGTGCCCCCCTTCTTACTTCTTCATATGAAGTCACTCCATTACCCCAGTACCTTCTTAAGACCAATAGTTTTCTGTACGAATTTTAAGATCTTGAGTGGGTTTAGGGACGGAAGGTTCCTCCCGACTAGATAGTATATTCCTAGATTATCTCTTCTATTATAGGTGAGTTCTCCGGATTCCGTTAGGAGATGTATTAGGGGTTTCTTTTGTTTCTTCTTCACAGAACCTACAAGTGCCGCTTTTTTCCAGATCTAGCTTCCTTACATGTCCCTTCAGCCTGAAATAGCCTGTCAGAAATTCCGTCATCATTCTATGTCTGTTTTCGCCACTTCGAGCCTTTCATACAGTTTAAAATTAAAAATCCAATTCCAAACTACGCGGCCTTAGTGTAAAGTGCGCAATATCCGTTTTGTCTTAATTGTTTTGATTAGAGAGTAAATGAAGCCAAATTCTCACACTCCAAAAGGCAAGCACTTATGCACACCGCTATTTGTCCGGTATCATTTTAATATTTTCATCTTTAGACACATATGGACCTATTACTTATACAGATGGATAATAGAATGAGCTTATGTAAATGCTACGTATGTAAATACCTGGAAACCAATATTAAAAAAATTATTATGCAGTTTTGTACATATTTTTAAGCATTTGACTATACTTCATACGTATGGACATATCAAATATTGCAATTATATTTTTAATTTGGAGATGAACACATGTTATATTTTGACAACGAAAAAATAGAAAAAAATATCAAATATCATATTAGAGAATCATTAAATTTTTGGTTTTAATGTATTTATACCTAAATTATCCCATAAAAATTTATTTACACACATGTTCATGTTCAATGTATTATGTACAGTACTGATGTAGTACATCCTACACGGTACATACTGTTACAGGGTAATTATTTCTTATTCATCATTAAAATATTTTTTGCCCGAATATATATCGAGACTTTGGCACTTTTTGTTTTAGTCATTAAATTAATATTTAAATATGCCCATCACTCAAATTAATATATTATTGAATAACAATAAATCAATAAATCATCCTTTCTTGTACTTTTTGAACTACCGCCTGGCACTCAAGTTATCATATATCATATAACATAACTATAGTTTTGACATTATTGACATAATATCCTGGTTACAAATCGCACAAAAGTCAAGTAAAAAAAAAACAGATATTCATTTATAAAACACCCTTTATTCATTACATTATTTTAAAATATTAAATAATAATTGGTAGGCAGTAAATTACAGCCAGACTGCGATTTTGGTAAAAAAAAAACAAAATCATACTAACTTCAATGTTTTCGGTCAATTCATGTAAGACCGACAAAGTTTTATTTCTACAAAAATCTAAAAAGAAATAATTTCAACATTACACAAAATTTCTTCTGTGCTTCCATTTTAGTGAGGGTGTTTCACAAATATGTATAGTTTTATAAAATATTGTATGAACAGTTGGTGAAGAAAACCAATTTATTTATTTGATGTTTTTTTTTTCTCTCCGTTTTCAATTTCTGCAAAAATAGGGATGTCGTGTTGCCTTTAATTTAGCCGGCCGTAATTTAAGATGATTTTTTAAATATAATTATGTGGTAATAACATTATGTAAAATTATAAGAAATAAGTTGAATATTGATTTATAGATTTTCATAATTTTGATTTCAAATAAAACTCATTTAAAATTGGTTATTTTGTGAAAGAGCTTCTATTAGAAGCGTTTAGGTAAAAAAAATAGGATATGCCCATACCTTTTATGTAAACATATGTACTAGAAGTGTATGTCTAATTGCTATGTAGAATGTATATATGTTTTGTATATGTATAGCTTCAGTCTTCACATACCATTAAAATTTATGTTATGTACATATTGTATGTTGGTACTTCTGCATGGCCAAAACTTTTTGATTCTATTTTGCAATAGTCACTCCTTTCCTTTAATTTCAGTTCCTTTCTGTTCTTTTCTGTTCTTTTATGTTATTTTATGTTCCTTTTTGTTAGTTCGATTTAGCGTCTTTCTTTAGTTTTGGTTAAAAATTCTACAATACTGCTAATTTTTATTTAATTCACAAATCAAAGATCTACTAAATAGTTCCTTCTTCCTTAGAAGTTCTGTTAAACCGACAGTGGTACAAAAGTATTTTGCCTTTTTTTGTTGTTAATAATTTATATTTTTCTAAAAAACAATGGAACATAAATTATACATTCATATAATATTGTATATATGTATATTAGTGTGTATAAATGAATAGCAGTAAAATCATTGAAATATTTACTAAATGCTTTTTGCGCTTGATGAAAAAAAAATGGTCGAAATTTATTAGTTGCGCGGTGCATCAGAGAATTCGTTTTCTATGAATTGCACATAATATGTATGTATGTATGTATGTATATTGTATATCTACCATATCTATTTTAATTAAAATATTTTTCAGAGAATTAAAATAATGTCGATGGCGATTTAGTTTAGTAGAGCCTTCACATAGGATTGTATAGAATAAAAAAAATCGTATTTTTAATTATCTGAATATACCAAACCATAATCTAAAGTAAGGAATAATATTTTTAGTTTAATTTCACATTATACTATGTAGCGTAATTTTGAGGAGAATATCGTTTTTAAGAGACAGATTATTTTATATTTATCTACTTTTGCGGCAGTTAAGTTTTTTTGCTTCTAGCGATACATTAATGTTAATGTCTATATCGAGTGAAGCCAAGTTTTGAATTTTTGTTTGTGTCAAAAATCACAATTACAACACATAATCAGGCTAGTTGCTAGTTGTTATTTAAGTAGGTACTAAAGACTTATCATTGCTATAAACAATTTTTTTTTAATCTTACACCTTTTTCATCCGCCCTGAAGCAACAAAACAAAAAATCACACTTAAACCAAAATTAAAATAACAAAAATATTGTTTAGGTAATATCTAAAATAAATTATATTGTTGCATCAGGTCAAAATTTCCATTAGAGTTAAAACTTTATAGCCAAATTATCGGTAAATAGTTTTTGTTGAATTTCAAAAAAATTATGTTTTTTTTTTGTGTCGAATAAAAGCTTATAACACACAACAACACATTTCGTAAACAAATTACATTAATTACTTAAAGTTTTATCTTTGTGTTTATTGATTCATTAATAATTTATTAAAATGCGCAAGAATATAACGACAAACAAACATCTGAAATTTATACATACATACAAAGATCTTACAGAGGTGTAGGTTCAAAAAATAAAATTGATCTCATATACATATATGTAGTTAGGCATATAATTTAATGGTAATAAACACCATGACCATCATCCAAAAAGGTATATAATAAGACGAGTAACCAGTAACGTTATGTTAGGTACAATAAATGCAGCCCAAAAAATTTCTAAATCTCAAACAAAAACTAATAAAATTTATGACTCTCTTCTTACAATAAATAATTATACATTTTTTAAAATCAGCCTTGTAATCAAATCCAATAAATAGCCTTTTTGAATTAAAATTCAAAAAAAAAAAAAAATCTTTTATATACGATTTTAGAAAAAAGCAATTTTATTGGTTTCCGTTTACGTAATCGCATCATACACATTTTAAGTATTTTCAAAGACATTTACCATCATCACCAACATCTTCATATACCATGGACCTGTTTTTTTATGATAATGTGGTTTAATAAATATCATTAAGCACAAAATATCAAAAGATCTATAAAAAAAAAACTGTGGTATTGAGTTTGTAACAACTATTTCCAAATTTATAATATAAATGGATGGATAATATGATAATTTAACAAGTATTCATATGAGTGTTTACATTTAGAAATTTAAAAACATTTGCATAAATTACATTTTTTTTTCTGAAGATATTTTATTGGATTTTAGTAATTTTTGTATAGATTGTGTGCGGTTAATGAGGATCATGATTTCGATTGAAAATTCAATGTACCGTTTCATAAGAGTAATGTTTGGTGTATATTCAGAAAAAACAACATTTAAAAAGTCAAGTTTGTTATCGTCAAAAAAACAACATATAGACTTAAGATTATTATAGGTATTCATTTTTTTTTTTTTTTGAGAAAAATTAACATTGTATGTAAGAGCTAAGTTATTACCCCGATAGTTTCATCATTTATTAAACTAAAAAAATTAAAAAGACAAAAAAATAAATTCTATATTAATTCTGGAGAAAGCCATAAAGGACTAACTATTTTTCATTTTCACACACTTCCCACTAAAACACGGTTCAGTTCATAACAGAATAACGATACATAATGATGGATTTTGAGTTCAATCATTAAAAAAAAAAAAATCTACGAAGAAGACTTAAATTTGGCGTCTATTTTTGACTAATTTTTGAGTTACACTTATTGGTGGAAAAAAGGAGAGATCGAAATGTATCTTTTAAATATTAAGTCTTTTGAAAAAATACATATCTAACCCTTTCGACACGGTTTTCGAATAGTAAAGGATATATGTATATACCATTCGGTTCGAAAGGATTAAAGGTATTAGTAAGACTTCGACAGTGAGTCTATATTTAGAACACTACTCGCAAGATTTTACTTAGACTTTTTAGTCAGTATGAAGTGTTTTTGAATTTAATTTAATCATTTTCAGAAAGTGATTTTTAACGTAACAGTGGCGGTTCGTTTATTCTTCAAGAAAATATTTGTTGAAATTACCATACGCCACCTCAGTGCTTTATCTCAATCTTTAGCTTACAGCATTGATATAAGAAAGAAAATATTAACTTCGGGTCATATTTTTAAATCTAATATCTAATTCTAAATAGGTAAAAGTATACTACTGTATTGCGTAAAACTGTTTTCTTATGTGTATATAACACGAAAAAAATAAGTCATCATTAACAAATTAACCCACACCCAGTAAATCATCATTAATTAAGTACATTATAAACAATCAATTGAGCAAAAATAAAATAATTATAAAAAGAGGAGTGTATTGTAGGTATATATTCATGCTATTGGGTTTTTATTTGTGAATTGTCCATATTTTTGTATGATTATTATTTTCGTGAGCCCACAGTTATTGTTACATTGTCTTTAAGAAGCACTATATCAAATAATAAAATATAAAAAAAAAATCTTTGCTCATCATGAATTATTATAACAAAATTATTCTTGTAAATTAATCGTCCCACGCCTTTATAAGATATAATTAAAATAATAGTTGTCCATCTACCAAATAAATTTATATACGCATGAAGGTAAAATGAATAGAAACAGTTAAAAATGAGTCTCAGCTATAAATTACATTTTTATATTTTATTTAAATCCATACTTTTTTCTAACCGAATATTTAATACATAAATGTATGCCTATATGCATAAATATGTATGTATATACGAATATTAGGTACCATTTTAGTGCACATTTTTGTGAAAGTACGGCTATTAAATTATTTACGACTAACCGTTTTTACAATACACAGATACACACCAGAGTACCCAAAAACACTATACAACACACATATTTATACAATATAATCAATAAATTAATTTTTTTTTTTTTTTAATTTTGTTGCTTATTGGAAGGTTATTTTCGCGCAGCATCTTCATTATAAATGACATTTGAACAGATAATTAATTCCATTATACAAGGCTTCTTACAATTTATTTGTTTTACTAATTAAAAATTACATTGCTTGTTATAAACATAAATTTTTAGATTGTAATCATTGGTTAAAATCTGAAATACATACATTAATTTTTACTTTTATATACATTTGGTACTTATATCGAATGAAAAACAAGAAAAAAAAATGTATTGTAAAGATAAAAACCAAACACGATCTAAAAACTAATTCCAGCATTAAAATTAAGGAGGCACTCACAATAATTATAAATTATTACCAGTGGCGAAGCTTCCATTGGATAAACATTAAACAGTGTTCAATGTACAAAAAAAAATTTGACTCCTATAATATTTTATTGGGATTATATTAATTTATAAAAAATCTCTTTGGTAATTACTAAAACCTTATAAATGTTATGCCTAGTTCACGCATGCGATTGGGTAAGCTTCGTTACTGTTCATTACACTATAAAAGCTATGCATTTTTAAACGTAACATCTTATGACATAATTAGCAACACAAATTTTGATCAAAAAAAATTACCTTCAGTTGAAGTGTATCCTCAAAGCCGTCTGGAAATTCGGTGCAATTTGTTTCTAATTGGGACAACGATGTAGCAAGATGTCTGGCGTTCATCCCCACCACTATATGACGGTATAGTAGTGGAACGCACTGCCCTTAATTGTTTTACAACACTTTTAACAGCACATTAACGATTGGTATAACCAAATTTGCATTTTTTTATAAATCGACGATACAACAACAGTCATTGTTCATCATGATATTTAGATTAATTACATACAATGTTTTTTTTTAAATAAATACAACCAATTCTGTTTTTATGTGGTCTTTTTTTACACGGTTTTGAAATAACACGTTCTAGACTCTAGAGAAATGAATCCAATATTCCGTGTTTACACGATTTCATTTAAAATAGCATGGTTAAAAAATCGGTTTAATTTAATTTTTAAGGAATAGTAACCATTAACCATAATTTTCTAGATATATTTAGCGCAGTACGTGTACATATAATGCTCTTGTCAACAAACATTAGATAATTAGAGTGTTTATACAAAAAGTTAATTCTTAGCTATTTGCCCAATATTTAATCAAGAAATTTATCACACTATCGAGAGTATAAAAACTCTAAATAACGTTTTTTTGTATGAATCCTTTTATTATTGGTATTTTTTTGGTTTTAAGGATATGAAACCAATCCCCTATTTTTCTATGTATCTTTCCATATATTTTTTCACACGGTTTTTTCTGGAACGTATCTATCGTGTAAAAACAGAATTGCGGTTTATTTGTATGTATGTAGAACTAATTTTTATATTAATTTTATGATGATAATAAAATAAATATTCATTTTTAATTTGTGTACTTATTTATTAATTGTAGAATGCCCTATCCTAGATCTCTCATATGTATCTATAAATAAAATGATTAAAATGCTCAAATACTAACCCTAAACGATTTCGGATTGCTAGGCCAGCACTTCCAAATTTGACCCCATGAACAAAAAGTAACATGCTATACAATATACATAGGAAGAAAACAGAACTTCTGAAATTTACGTTTGTGAGACGACTGATATAACTGAAATGATGATAAAGGCATAATTTCTATGTAATGTTAATTATTAACAAAAAAGAAGTTTTGTTAATGAATGGATAATCACTTCAACAATGATTGGTAAGGCTTTTCTGCAAAATGTTAAAACGAAACTAATGTATAACTGGACCTTATCGATATGCTAATTTGGACTGTTCCCCTAG